>CAJVPV010001349.1:0-16248 GCA_910591835.1 Acaulospora morrowiae
TGATAGTTCTAGCCAACTTCAGATGATCAACCATATCACAATCTTTATATAGACCAGTTACTATATTTAGAAGCATCGGTTATTTTACGATTAAGCCAATGGATAGAGATCCTTTCCTTTTCAAAAAATAACTCCTTAAAATCCTCTTGAAGGAATTGAACCCTGATCTTGTGATATAATCTCTGGAGCACTAACCACTGCACTATAGACCCAGAGGTCTGATTTTTTAGTAATATTACTAGTATTTTTTTAAATTATATATATTTTTGATCACTTGTTTTCAACAAAATCGATTGGAAGCCCAGGCCCATAAAATATTTAATACTGAAACTAACTGCCTTTATTTATATTCAACAGCTGCACTCCAATACTTGAATTTTTCTGCTGTTACCAGTACTTTATTATAGTAAGTAATAATTGTATAATGATTCAAGAAAAATTGATTATATTATTACTTGGACATTAATATCAATAATTAATTATATACTTGCATCAATTACAAAAATAACATCTTCTAATAAAGCATTCAAAAAAACTATTTGTAATGAACTTACCTGTAAGCTATTATATTTATCAGGCAAAAATAAATCTATTAATCGATCATGCAAACAAGTAATTGGAGGAGTGTTTTTCAATATTTGTTTTTCATATTGTATTCTCTTGTTGACATATGCTGCAATAAAAAGGTATTATATTAGCAAGCCATCAATACTTGTCAAAACTGCAACTAGTAAGCAACTCTGGTTTGATATAAGGCAGTAGATTTGATAAAGCAACAATACCTTGGCATCAATCAAATATTCCTATCAAGACTGCGACCAATAGAAAACTCTGATTTAATGTAAGGTGGTTTACTGTCATGCCTATTTTGCTTCCATACTTATTATCGACTATTAAATGAGTTAAAACTGTGACCAGTGGGTAACTCTGATTTGATGTAGAACTTGTCAAGTCGATATACTTGAAAATAGCTATTGTCATTTGCTTGATTGAGATTGTAACCAGTTGGTAATCCTGGTTTAATATAGAGTCAAGTTTTTGATATATATTGGTTTTGCAACAGTATAAAGTTAAATGTCAAGGCTGTGATCAGTAGGCAATCCTAATTTGATGCAAGGCAAATAAATACTGACTGTAGTTGTTTGATACAAGATAGCATATTTAAATTAATTAGCAGCATGCTGGAAATTAAACCAGCAATATAGTATAGAGCAATATTATAAACCTTGTGAGCAACCCTGATTCAATGTGTGACAAGTTGTAGCTTTACAAAAGTAAATTTAAAATATAAAGCAGTAATTACTTTAAATTGCATGATTTGATAAAATATAAAAATAATTAATTATTATTGGCCAGTTGTTAATGTTACACTAATTAATTTCATATAGTAACTTATGATACAACTCTGCAATTTTTGACTGAATTCAAGTCTGCCAGTGTCAATAAATATTGGCAATTTCTCGAAGACTCTGTTGGTACACTTTCTGCAATATGAAATAATATTAATTTCAGCTTTGGAGATTCTTTTAGCCTTATAAGTTTTATAATATATTTTAAAATATTGATAGTTTTTATTAAATTTATACTTATATTTACAGGATAAATAGTGGAGAGGTTTTGTTAACAATTTATGATACAGTAAAAAAAAATTGGAAGTCAATTGCTTGGCAGAAGATGTTTATTGTTATGATAATATTTGTTTTTATAACTTCCCTATCAATGCAAAGTGCTAGAGATATAAGTAAATGCTCCGAAACTGTAATCTTTGGTTGGCCTGTAAAGTATATTAACCTCTTGTCCAATTTTGATTCTCAAAAGGTAAAAGGTACTTGGATTTATAAGAGAACCAATCCTTTTCTTTCTATAGTTCCTGCTCTTGAAATAAATACATTGCTAACGAGAGTTGTTAATGAGAATAAAGAAATAATATTTCAGGACAGTATAATGAAAAAAGTTATCTTGATAGTTTATCAAAATCGCATAGGTATTGATGCTTTGAAACTTATGCAAGAAACAATTAAAGAAATAATAAACATTCAGCACAAGATTGCATGGCCAAAAAAAATTGTTGAATTAAATCAAGGAGTAATAACAACTGCTAGGTATATATATATTTAATTTATTGTTTAGTTTTTTTCTTGTATTTATTTATTTATATTTGATTCAGGTACTTTGTAACTCGAAAGTGTGGAATTATTACCCATGCTTTCAATATACCTAAAAACCTTTGTAATATATAAGAGCAATATTTGTATGAAGAAAAAGTAGTAGCTATCAATGGATTGCTTTTTAATTATACAATGGGTCTTTTTTCACCTGATGTTATATCTGGTATAAACAATAAATTAACTGAACATGACCTGCCAAGACTCAATAACAACAAGTATGGAGCTGTCGATAAAGAGTTTGTTATTAAACTGGCTAACAAAAAAATAAAACTTAACTATCCTTTCAGTTTGTGTGAAGCTTATGCAGCCTGGAGGTATGCAAAATTTATATACATCAATAATAATTTCTTGGATTATGCAATTGCTGCCTGTTGTATGCAAGGAATATGATATAAAAATGATCTGATATTTATACATTGTGAAGGTAATTTTAGTGGAAGCAATTTTTATATAGCTGAATATGGAATATTGTTGAAAATGACAGGTAATTGTATTTACTATTTAAATATTTAACAATTATATTAACAATATTTAATGATTAGATTAATAATATTTAATTTTATTATTTAGACAATATTTTATTTTGCTGGCTTGAGGATATTTTACATGGTACAACAGCTTTACCAGCTAAAGGAATAACTTGTAATTTTTCTCAAAATCTTATTAAAAAATAACAAGAAGAAACTGAAGAAACAAAACATGTAAAATACTGATCAAAATAATTGAAACAAGATTTATTAGCTTACGATATTTTAATAGAATCATTAAAAAGAAATAGTGAAAAAAATAAAGAAATTATTTTAGAGAGTGATCAAAAATATTCAGACCAATATATAAATTCAAATTGTTATAATTGGTTTGAATAATAAATAAAAATATTTTATTAATTAATAAAAAAATAATCACTATAAGTATATAATACTAGTAAAATTATATAATATAAAAATAGAATTTAACTATTGTTTACTAAAATTTCTTGCTACCACAGTTTTAAACACATGTATACTCTAACTGTTTTATCTAATAAACCGTTTTTTGTATTAATTATTAAATTTTTACTAGTCAAAAATATCTGTTCTGCAGGTATACTTATTGCAGATATTGCTAAATAATTACATGCTATACATGCTAAAACTGGAAACTGGTATTCATTTACCTTCCACCATTCTAATATATTTGTTTCTTCTATTGTACAAAGTAAAAAAGATATAATTTCAGCTCTTTTTTTTTTCTATATTTTACTATTTAAATAATTTGGAACAAATAATATCACTTGTTTCTTTTTTTTTTCTTTTTCTTTACTTGTTATAATTTTTTGTGAGTTTAATTCATTGTATTCTTTAAAAACTTTTAGAAAGCTAAAAATTTTATATATTTAATACTTAATTAATAATAATAAATTAAAATTAAAAATTATACTTACTTATCATAATTCTTATTAATCAATTCTTTACTCCAATTATTTATATTATAATATTTCATTTTAAATTTTGGATCTAAAACTACAATCACTATATAAGTTATATTTGTTTTGTTATAATATTCTTTAAGTTTTTCTACATATTTTTTCAATGCTATTTGTACTGTTATATAATATATATTGTTGTCTTTAACATCTTCTATATGATCTAGCAATAAATTATATAAAGGAATTATCATAGTAAGAATAGAATATGTTTTTGCTAATATTATTGTCATTATTTGTTGAAATAATGCAAGAAATTTTTATATTTGCTCAAATATTTCCCAGTTGTCCTCATTAAATTGATATTTTTTTAATTTTTGATATGTAATTACAGTATATTTAATTGCCTAAAATAGAAATATTTTAAATAACTTGCATAAACTTTAAAAAATTAAATGAACTTATTTTTTTTAATTCAATAGTATATATAAAGTTTAAATAATTTTATTGTTAATAAAATGATAAAGTTTTTCTAAGTTAAAAAAAAATTTTTTTTTGTATAATTGGTTTTAAAGTTTTTATTAAATTATAAAAACTTTTATATAGCTTTAATTGAGATTATTTAATTTGAAATTTTTTTTTAAGTTTTGAAATTTAATTATTGACTTATCAATTATATCATAGTTGTTTTTTATAATGTATTCAAAATAATAGTTAAGTTTAATTATATTGTTAGTATTTTTAATATTGAATAAATTGATTTTAAGTAAGAATTGGTTATATAAAAAAGATTTTAAAAACTTGTATTTATTGAAAAAATTAATAAAGTAGTTGAAAATTTATATTTGAATAAGGTAATATTTATTTATTTATTTATAATGCTAAGCT
Source organism: Acaulospora morrowiae (assembly GCA_910591835.1). Classification (NCBI taxonomy): domain Eukaryota; kingdom Fungi; phylum Glomeromycota; class Glomeromycetes; order Diversisporales; family Acaulosporaceae; genus Acaulospora; species Acaulospora morrowiae. The sequence goes on from CAJVPV010001349.1 coordinate 4,462, forward strand.
TAATAATATTCATTAAAATTATTTATTTAAATATTAAAATCATATACTAAATAAATAAATTCTTATCAAACATTATTTTTAAATTTTTAAAAAAAATTTTTTTAAATAAGTCTTAGATGAAACAAAGCTTTTAAAACAAATACTTAATATTTATTTATTTGTGAATAAATTTAACAACCGGAAATATAATACAGTATATTAAAATTTTCGTTTTTCTTTACTTTATAAACTTTATTTATAATGTCATTAATTGTGCAAGTAAAATTTATTGCCATAAAACCTTAAAAAAGTAGGAACCGAAAAATCGTATTCAACATTTTTTGTCGCCTTTAAAGATAAATATCCCAATTGTGTTAATACACAAACTTATAAATGAATCATAATTTAATTAATATTGCTAGTCCAATTTAGTAAATCTATAATTTGTTTGAATTTGTTATTATTGAGGTTAAAATGTGAGCCTGCCTCTTGTCGGTGGTGTAGCGATCAAAGAGGCGTTTTTACTTGGTTGTAGTAGGCACGTCAAATGATACAATGACATAACAAGGTACACTCTTTACAGGTAGGCAAAAAAAAGTGCCGACATCATTCCTCTTAGTAATGCTTTAAGTTATACTATGTTAAAAATATCTAGTTTTAGTTTCGCTCAATGACATTTTACTTAATTCTAAACGTGCTATGTAATTATTTGGGACCGGGCTTAACTCAGTTAAGTCGAATTTAAAGAGGACAGGCTTTGTCTTACCTAATTTACGTATTCTTAAAAATAATCTAAGATCAAAATAGATCTATTTCTACAATAATAATTGTTATTCATACCAAACTAAGCTCGATTCAATTACTGATCAAGAGATTCGATGTAAAAGAACGGAACGGGATATTAAGCATCTTATAAGAGTTTCGGTGAATTAAAGTAGGTTGCTTATCCATTAAATTTTATAATGAATTGTGCACAAGATTATGTAAACAGTTTGCACATTTATGATGTAACAATAAATCTAACGTTTACCTAAAGGTGATGTAATATTCATTTGTTCGGCAAAGATTTATTCATTATGATGTCATTTCTTGATTTGTCAGGCCACAGTATTTGCGTGAAATTTAATCAGGATCCCATCAGATGCAATGGTTAAAAGGCGGGGTAAAAATACGAGGAAAAAAAGAATCTTGTTTCCAGAACTTCATTTTTTTGAAGGAAAAAAGAAAAAATCACAGCAAGATACTTTTACGTTTCTTTCAATTTTTGATATAATTCAAATCATCCTTTCTTTCGAAGAAAACTAAAGTAAAAAAAATAAAATTGAAGATGCCGTTCACTGCAACCGATATCTGTAAGATTATTGCAGCAATATTTCTTCCACCACTTGGAGTTTTTCTCGAACGCGGTTGCAATGTCGATTTTTGCATTAACATTTTGCTGACTATTCTCGGTTATATTCCTGGTAAGAACATGGTTATAAGCAATTTGTTTTACTTGTTACTTGATATTACATAACCAAAGAATATTATAAACATATACATATTTTCGTTTCTGTTTACAGGGATTATCCATGCCCTCTACATCATTCTCAAGTATTAGCATTCGTCCTTGTGGACACGCGAATAAACATGTGTAGGATTGATTCAAAATCATTTTTACTAATTATTTTGATTAGTTACTTATATGTTAAATAATACCTGTGATTAATTTTTGAAATTTCGTGGTTTCAAAAAGAATGTTGCGTTATTAGCGAGATTTTTCAACTTTTTTTTATACGTATTTTTCTGTATAATCACGAGATCGAGCATAACATTGTGCAATTATGAAATTCAGGCACAATTTCATTTTACTTTGAACTTGACCTTTTGAATTAACATGTTATGAAATGACATACTACAGTATATCTTGTCCATGTATCACATTTCCACGAAGAAAATTCGCATTTAAATTTTATGTCTATGTTGACCTCGAGATCACAATCACATGATTGTTCCATAATACTGTATAAATACGTAGTAATGTACTGTTATATATTAATTTATAAAATATATATTTAAAATAATATAAAATTTTAAATTTTGTATAAATTATTTAAACACAGTAGTGGTCATAAGTATCTGTATCCCTTAATTTTTCAAAATCATATGATAATGCCTCTTCAAAATTTCCAGGATTTAAGAATAATACTAGTTTTATAAGTTTGTGTAATTATAGGTTTGTATAATGTATGTAGCAAGAGTTAGATGATTGATAAATTTTGTGCTTAAAAAATATCTTTTCTTTTTCTTTATTAACAATATGAAATTGTTTTTTTTGCGTGAAAATCCTCAAGGACCACAGTGAAATTATAAAAAATTATTAGCTTACATTGGTTGCACCAAATCTATTGTAGCTTATTGACTACAAAAATGTAAAATCTCAAATAACCTAAATATAAAAAAAAAAGAGGGTTGATGGTATAGTATAATAGTGAAAAAAGAAAAAAATAGTAAAAATAACAAAAACCGAACATCATGTTACAAGCATCTAAAAATAACAAAATATGAACAAGTGAGATATTAAGGTTAATGTAAAACCTATTAAACAGTATATTAATAAGTCAAAAAAAATATGTTAACAAAATTTTGAAACCTTTGTTTATAGAAAACCATTGGAAAAATTAGTTAAAATGGAGAAACAGCATCAGAATTTTGGTTGGAAAAGGATTATCTTTATAGACAAAAATACATTTTAATTGTTTTTGTCAAGAAAAAAAGTTTGATAATTTATAGGAAAAAAAAAAATAATTCATATTATTAAATATTTGCAAAAGATCTATACATAGTAATGTTTTTTAACTTTAGAATTTGAAAAGTTGATACACTTTTAATGAAATCTTAATACTTGTTTTATATACAAAATCTATAAGTAAAGTTTTCTGGCTTTTTTTATTAAATTTTTTAGTAAAAATAACTTAAACCAGTTTTTGCTAAAAGATAATAACCAAGGATTCTAACAATTTGATTCAAATTTAAAATAAAATAAAAATCAAATCAAATTAAATCAAATTAATTCTATTCTATTCTATTTGATTTGATTTGATTTAATTTGATTTGATTTGATTTGATTTGATTCTATTTAATTTGATTTGATTTGATTTGATTTGATTCTATTTAATTCAATTTAATTCAATTCAATTTGATTAGATTTTATTTAATTCTATTTAAATTAAATTTATTTTATTTGATATAATTTTATTTAATACAATTTAATTTAATTTAATTTAATTTAATTGATTTTATTTAATTTAATTCTATTATATTTAAATAATTTTAATTATTTTTAAATTTTTATATATTAATATATAATATCCTTATTTATAAAAAATAATAAAAATAAAAACTATTAGTAAAAAAATATTTAAAATCATAATAAAAAAAAAAACTTTTTTCTACTCCTTCTTCTATACTTAAAAAAAAAATTTTTAGAAAATTTTAAGTGTTTACTTTTTTTTCACTTCTTTTTTTTTTCTTCTTTATTTCTCTTCTTCCATATCTTTTTATTTTCCTTTCCCTATTTTATTTCTTCTTTTCTATATACTTTTTATATATATTTTACCTTTACCTTTTCTTTTTTCTTGCTGATATTAGATTTTTCTTTTTCCAGAAGGTTTTTTTTTCTAAGCCTCTTTTTCTTTTATAAACTTTACTCTCCATAATATCAATTCTTTAACCAGTTGACTTTTTTTTTTCAAAGACCATATTCAAAAGTGGTAACTTCTCTCAAGACATGAGCTTCAGAATTTTACTTTCTTTCATGATCTTATAAAAAATAATAGATGGCTTCTCTTCAAAAGATCAACATGATTATTATTATCAAATTCAGTATTGTTTACTTATTAATGGTTAGACTAGATACAGTGTGGTATAAAAAATTTTAAAATTTTTTATTTATTTATTACTCAAAAACTACTATATAAAAATTAATAAAAAATATATCAAAATAAAGCTAAAAATCTAGAGATTTTATTAATATATAATTAATAATTAATTTTTTCTCTATTATTTTCAATTATTAATTCACATCTCTCTTTTATTGAATCTATAAAATTATTTAAAATCTTATTTAAAATTTTATCATATTCTTCTATTATAAATTGTTCTAATTCTAAAATATTTTTTGGTAATCTTATTTTTACATTTTTTTTAATAATATCTCAAAGGTTTTCAATAGAATTCAAATCTAAACTATTAGAAGGTCAATCAATAATTTCAAAAAAATTTACATTTAAAAATGCTTTATCAATTTTACTTATATGCTTGAAATCATTATATTGTTAAAAGCATCAATTGTTTCTAAGTAGTTTGTTAATTTCTTGTTTATGATTTTACAAAATATTGATATAAAATTTTACATCCATAATTTCTTTAAAACAAAAAAGAAAAGTTTTTTCTTTTGTATAAAATTCTTTCTATACAAAGATTTTAGTACAATCTTTAGACATTCTTTTAACTGGTCTTGCACCTTTATACTATTGAGTAATTGTATTTCTGAATAGTTGAAATGCTGTTTTATCAAAAAATAATGTTTTTTCCAGTTATTATCAAGATATTTTTTTGTCCAAATAATATGAGCTTCTTATGAGCAATAGTAAGCATAAGTATTTTTAAAGATAAATTATTTTTGTAATCTATATTGGTCAAATATTTTAAAACTTTTAAATGTGATATTTTGATATTAATATTTGATAATTTAATTGTCAAAATTCTTAAGAAAAGTCTTGAATTATAATATAAATATTGATCAATTGCTTTTGATTCATGTGCTGTAATCTTTTTAGGATAACTACTACCAGATTTTCTTGAATTATTGCCTTTTAAATTTAATTTTTTGAGATTGTAATAGATAATTGACATGTTTATATCAGTTTTGAAATATATTTCATATGAAAAAGTAATTCTATTATTTCACAAATATAATATAATTTGTTATTGAGTATTTTTTTTAAAAGATAACATTGTAAAAATAAGTTTGTAACAAAAGTAAAATGATCTAATAATTTAAATACCTATATATATTGTTTGGAATATCTTGTTTATATATTTAAAATTTTATATAAATTGCCTTTGTTTTGAAAAAGTTATATATATTTATATTATATAAATAATATTCCAAAATTTTTTACACCATACTGTATATATAATTAAGATTATCATATTTTTTTTTCTTACTAACTGGAGTCATATTCAATATATTTTATTAATATTATAGATTTACATATATTATATAAAGTACAATATATCTAATTATATTATAATATCAATTCTTTTTTATATAATAGGCCATATTGGAATTTTTTCAAATATCAATTTTAAATTAATAAGCTTGTCTTATAATATATAATATAAAAGTCAATTTTAATATGTCAAAACTTCACTAATATATAAAAGACACTACTATATTTGAATTTTATTTAAAAAAATATATTAAAAAAAAAAAAAATAAAGAATTAAAGATAATATTTATTTTGATAAATAAAATTTTTTTAAAAATTAATATTACTAATTCATATTATCTGTAATTAGCTTTTAACTATTTAGTATATAAAACTTTAAATATCAAGTAGATAGTTTATACATTAAATAGAACTTATATAGAAGAATAAAAATCCTATCACTCAGGATCTAGATTAGGTTAGATAGTTTATAAACTAGTGGTAGGATTTTCTATCCCCTAAAGATCCCACCTAGGGTACGGATCCACTTTCAAGGTGTTCAATTGGTATAACTGGATAAGTCTATAGGTGTAGAAGCAAGGTTAACTTAAATGAACCTTAGTGTATCTGTAATTGGACATAAATTACTCAATAAAACGCATATGCACAAAGCATCTTTCATCCGAAAAAAAAAAATAAAAATAAAAATAAAAATCCTATCACTGGTTTAAATCATTTAACCTACTAGTAAAGATGGATCCCTAAATTATTTAGCATATAAAATTTCATAGATCAATTATATTCTTTTTGAAGAGATATAATTATTTATTCATTACTTTAATAGAAACATAATTCAAAAAACACTTGGATCAAATAATCTAAATTGCAAAAAATCTTTATATGTGGTTTTTTTTTAACCTTATATTTAAAAAAAAACTTTTTTAATAGTAAAGGACATTTGAATTATGTTCTCACCTTTAATTTAGAAATCCATCTTTACCTACTAGGTTCTGTCTTAACTGTATCTATTATGGATAAGACACATTGCAAAATATTATTATAGAAATTAATTCCAATATTCTAATCACTGTTATTACTGATCCTTAATATGTACTATTAGTATAATTAGTACTACCATTTTCACTATCTGTGAAACTGATATCCTTGCTTGAATTCTAATTTAATCTTATAGATCTTCACTAAACTTACTTGATTAACTATAATTGAGATATATTTATAAGCTTCAGATTGAAATAGATCAACTTAGGATTAACCTCTTAAAATTTGTATAATAGAATCTGTCATTATCAATTTGGGTTAAGTTTTTGTGGACTTTTTATCAAAGTTAAACCAGAAGTCTTTCCTTATGCAACTTTTCTTGTTTCAACTTGTTTTTAGTTCACAATCATCAAGAAGACCAGAAGTCTTATCTTCATGCAACCTAACTAAATTTGGAATTAATTTTTTGTTTATTTAACTAATTGAATATGATATAAATTAGAAGCCAGTTAATCAATCATAAAGGTGATAAATTTTTGTAACCAGGTAGGTTTGAATCCTAAACCTTCTTCTGGTAATCTATAAAATAAATCCTATTTCAAAATATTGTCAAAATATATGACATGATTAGTTTAGAGATATTATAAAAAATATTTCAAAAAATCAAAATTCCAGAAAATCTTATAATGCTTATATTAGACTTCTTTATTAGTAGACCTTTACAAGTAATTATTAATATAAGAATAACAAAAAAAATAATAGCAGAGAATGAAATAGATCAAAGAAAAACGATCACTTCCTTTTTATGACATATCTTTTATGACTCCTTGTTATATGAAATCCAGGATAATACAAAACTGGAATACTTTATAAATTATGAATCGAAAACCAATTACAGTAAAAATAAAATCTTATAATTGAATATTTGACAAGTCGCAATAGCATATATAAATAACACAATATGGATTATCAGATTTGAAAAAGATATGAAAAATATTCTTGAAAGAGTCAAGTGATTTTATACAACTAATGACTTCTAGATTAATGGTAACAAATCAATATTAATAACAATAAATAGCTATAATAAAGAATCAAACTCAGTAAAGATCAAAGTAAATTAGTAAGAAGTAGTTAAGAATAATTAGAACAGTTTTATTATATTTCTAGGAATATAGATAGGAAATAAAAAACAGACCAGAGATACAACTCTTTGAATCAAGCAAAAAATTATAACTGTCATATCAAGTCTTTAAAAGAAAAGAATAACAAATGAATATATGGAATATATTCTAAATAGAGTTCTTATTTTCCATATAGAATATCAGATGCAACATTGCTTCCTAAATCAAAATATATGTAATAACTTAACAGTTCAATTAAGAAAGACTTTGAAGAAAACAGTAGAACTGGTTTCAATAATTTCAAACTTAGCTATTTATCACAAAAAGATATATAATATCAAAAGTATTAAGAAAATTTAAATAAAAAACTAGATTTTCAACTTTATAAACAGACTAAGTAATATAAATCCAGCCAACATATCCACTTTAATCCATCTCAAACAGGCTCAAATCCAAAACTGAAAACTAAGCAATATCCTAATCAATGATATTTCCTGATCCTTTGGATGTTTAAAAGAATTTCTCAATCTAAGTACTAAGCAAATAACCTGGGAATCACAATATTTAATATCTGATGGTCAAACCACTTTGAATAAAAATGAGACTTGCTATTCATTAAAAACAAGCTTAATAATATGAAAGTATATTAGAAAGCAATTCCATCTTTAAAAAAAACACAATATAATGTTTGTAGACCAACTAATTAACAAAGACATGAAAATAATGTTTTTCTGAAAAATTATTCAAATTCTGTTTATAACCAGTAAAGGACTATACATGTGATATAAATTATTTGTTGTTAACTCAATTCTCAAAATTCTCAAAAATAATTGTGTCATGACTCAATTATTTATATGTTTTAATAATAACTCAATTAATTGTATCAAATAATTGTATCAATTGTGTCAAGGATTTATGAATTTCAGCAACATATTTATAAAGGACCAATATTATTATAATACAATAAATTTAATTAACTCTTGCAAATAGATACAATGTTCTAAACAATAAATGACAAAATTAGAACTGGAAAAAACAATATAGAAGATTTTTTATAAGTAATCAAAACAAAGATCAATGCTAATGAAGTTAAAAAATTGCAAGTATGAAAAAAGCAAATAAACAAATCACTTGATATAGAAGTAAAGGAAACTCAAGTTACCAAATTCCACATGTAAAGATTTATAAGTTGAAGATAGAATCCAAATCAGACTCATCCAAATTTCAAAAAACTATAAATAGTATTTAAACAAATTCCAATAAAGAAATGAAAAATCCATTGAATAGAATAAATTCTTATGGAGGCAATAAAAGATCAAAAATCAAATCTAAAGTATGTGATATTCTCAATTAATGTTATTATTAAGAAAAGCAAATGAATTAGAAATTTCAATTAATATACATGTTCTGAAAAATTAAGCCAGAAAAGAATTGGAATACTTTAACAAACAAAAAATTACCAACAACTGTCTTATGATAGTAGAAATAGAAGATTTAGAAGTATCAATAATTAAAGAATACATTTAATTTTCAGAATACATATAAGCATTGATAAAAGAATATAGAATAAATAAAGAAAGTAATTTTCACCAGCCTTATTATTTCTATACAAATAGATTATATGGAAGAGCAAGAGACCAAACATCAAGAATAGAAGTTATCTAATTACAAGAAAAAGAATCAAATTCAAGAAGATTCTTTCAAGTAAAAGTAGATAACTGATTATCAGCACTTTAAACAGAACTAGTAACAATTATTTTAATACTTCTGATTATATTCTAAAAAAGCCAAATAGAAATCCAAATGGATAGCATAATTTGTATTGTTAGCAGGAAAATTGCTTAGATAAGATCTGAGGACGCAACATCCGTATCATGTGCCTAATCGAAGCAATGGAAATACCTTAGTAATTACTCAGATGATATAATCAGAAGTTTAAATAGTTTATATAGTATGATAGTTTATGAGTTATAGTAATAGTCTTATAACAGATAGTCATAGTAGTATAAATAGGAGTGATAAAAGCACAAAAGAAAAAAAGGAATTCAAACAATAATAACAATAATGCTAACTCTAACTTAATTTAGTAATAATAAATTATCCCTTTGATAGAAGCACAAAATGGTTGTGTGAGTGTTAATTAAAGATTACTAAAAGTGGTGATGTGATAGACACGCTTAAAAAAGAAGTTGGTAATTAACATCCCTTCTAGAGTAACGTCGCTGCGAGAGGATTATTTTGGTAGTCACTAATAGGGATAGTGATTTAAACAATCAATGAAGGGTAACAAAGAAAAGAAAAAGGTTAATTATAGGTTCAATATCAGTTAAGTCAAATCCATGCCTCAAGTAGAGAAAAGAAGAATAACTTATCCTGACATTACGCAAATTTGACCTGCCTCAAGCGACAGACTTGCCATTTCAATGTCAACAGTATCAATACTCTATAGAAGCTTTTAAATTCACATGTTAGAAATATAGGAAAAAGAAATAAAAAACATAAAAATTGACAATTGTGAACAAGATGTATAGATCTGATATACAAAAAACAAATTATAATTAAAATGATCAAAGTAAAGTACATAATAAAGATAAAGCCAATAACAAAGTAGATTTTCTTACCAAAGAAGCCAAAAAAAAAATCTGAAACTATCTGAAACAACTGGTATTGGCAAGAAATTTTAACAATATTATGTTAAAATAAAATTTCCATTGATATTGAAATAAGATATTTTATTAAAGAAATACTTAAAAAGAATATTTTAACAAAATAGGCAAATCAAATCAAATACAAAAAAGATGGATTAAAGAAATAAATAATCAAGAAAATTTTGATTGAAAAAGTTTTTGAAAAGCAAACAAAGTAAGAGATTTCTTAATAGTATTGCTCAAACAAGTCAAAAAAAAAGCTTTCTATATAAAACTGATATATAATAAACTACCAACCTTGGACAACATAATCAAAAGATTTTTTATAAAATATAAAAATCTAATCATGTATTTATATTGTTAACAAGAAGAAAAATTTCTTAAGCACCTTCTTTTCTACAATAGTATTTCAAAAATTCATAAAAAATATGAAATCAAAATTAAGACTGAATATTTAACAAATGGTTAGAAAGCATTCAAGTAAAAAAAGTATAAGACAAGCAAGCTATCATATAAGATCTTTTGCAAAGATGATATAAAAACAAATTCTTTATAGGAATGTGTATTATAAATATATGCTTAAAACTTTTTTCAAAGGAAAACATTGTAGAATAAATTCAAACAATAATTAATATTAAGATGAAAACTAGCAAAGTAAAACAACTACTAAAAAAACTTTCAAGAAATATTTATAAGCAAGTTTGGAAAAAGATATGGAATGATAAATGTGCCAAACTATAAGACTTTAAGAGAAAATCCAAAATATATAAACATAAAGAAAAAAATATCAGTAAAAAAAGAAAAGAGAAAAAAAAGTCAAGAGATTAAGAACAAAAAAAAACAAGCCTCAAGATATTACAAGATAAGGAAGAAGGCTCCAGTTCTTAAACTCAAGATAAAATCTCAATTTGGAATTGGATTAAAGAAGAAAAGAAATGGCTAGGAATATAAAATTAGTTTGGATTTTGCTTAGATAAACTGTAGTGATAAACTATAGGCAATAATTTTAAGATTAAACTTCATAAACAAGTAAATTATAAAGGGAGCAACTTTTTTTATCTTCAAAGTTATACCTAGAAACATTAGTTAAAAACAAGTATTCAAGATAATAAAATAGTTTATGCAATATAATATATCATATATTATTTGTTTTCTGTAAAGATTTAATAAACAATATATGCTTTTTTGACTATGAAAAAAAAAATTAATAAATTAAAAATACAAATATATACTGTATATACAATATATATACAGTATAGTATAAAAAATTTTGGAATTTTTTATTTATTCATTACTTAAAAACTATTACATAGAAATTAATAAAAAACATATCAAAATAAAGTTAAAAATCTAGAGATTTTATTAATATATAATTAATAATTAATTCTTTCTCCATTATTTTCAATTATTAATTCATATATCTTTTTTATTGAATCTATAAAATTATTTAAAATCTTATTTGAAATTTTATCCTATTCTTCTATTATAAATTGTTCTAATTCTAAAATATTTTTTGATAATTTTATTTCTACATTTCTTTTAGTAATAGCTCAATGATTTTCAATAGGATTTAAATATGGATTATTAGAAGGCCAATTAATAATTTCAGAAAAATTTTCATTTAAAAATGCTTTAGCAATTTTATTTGTATACTTGGGATTATTATTTTGTTAAAAGTGTCAATTGTTTTCAAGTAGTCTATTAATTTTTTGTTTATGATTTTCACTAGTTGAAATGGATTTATTCAGTATAATGCTACTCGTCAATTATTCGTCAAAAAAGTATATAATTCGGCTAATCAAAATTATATAACTTTTATCTTCGGCTATAAAGCGGCGTATAATT
>CAJVPV010001350.1:0-16237 GCA_910591835.1 Acaulospora morrowiae
ACCAGCACAAAACAACGAAAACTACAAAAAGACAACCACTTGGGTACAAGAAAAAATCTGGACCAGACATCACAAAGAATGGAATATAATCACACTCGGAGACTTCAATGCCCTACACAATCCCAAGATGAACAAACAACCAGCAGGCAGAGACCAGCTTCCAACATCACAAACAATTAGGACGCTCACCCAACTGGTCCACATTGATACGTTCAGAGAACTATGGCCAGAAAGAAAAAGATACACCTGGACAAACATGCGCACCACAAAGACACGCATAGACTATATATGGATATCTTCTAACAACAATTGGAACATAATAAAAGCAGATATAGAGTCATCAAACATGCTGACACACAGCGATCATGATATAGCAACATGTCAAATCAAGATTACAGAAGTCATCACCCAACAAAAAAGACCACCATCCTTCAATCGCAACAATATCTTCAACACCAGAAAAGCAATAACAAAGCAATGGGAAGCCTATAAACAACAAATCGAAGAGGAGATTCAACAACAAGAAATCTACACACTAGCAAATTCACTCACTTCGAATCAACTCTGGAACAAAACTTGGGAAATCATTTGCAAAGCAGCTCACCAGCACATTCCAAAGAAAAAGAAACACAAAAAAGGAAAGAACCCAGCACACCTAGCACCAACAAGACATCAAAAAATCACCACGATTAGAAAACTAAACACACTAGCTAGAAAATATTTTACCCTGGGGAAAAAAACAAACAACACAAAGATGAAAATAGAAGAACTAATAAAGAAGATCAACAAAGACGAACAACACACATCAAGTCCACCATGGAACGACACCAACACCAAATCAGAAGAAATTGTTACATGAATAGCAGGGATCAAACAAACTTATAAAACCATTAAAAAGTTAATTATAACAGCAGACAGACAAGAAGAATGGGAAAAAATCCAAAAAGCTATAGAACAAAGAGAAATCAACTACACCGAGAATAAGAAAAAGATAATTGCATCAATTTTAAACCGCCCAAGACCAATGATCCAAATGAACAATATCATAACACATGAACCAGAAGTCACAGTTACCACAGATCCAAATGAAATAAAAGAAATGACACGTACACACTTCCAGAAACATACCGTCACGTATGACCACATCTCGCAAGCAGAATGGGCACCATGGGAAAAAAAGTATAGACCCAAAGAAACCATCAAAGAAGAATGGTATCATAAGGTATCAACAACAATTCAGATAGCGGAAATTAAGGAAATAATCAAAAACACATCAAACAACTCTGCTCCTGGTAAATCCTGTATTAGCTACCCGCTTCTCAAGCACCTAGAAGAAAAAGCACTGGAAAGAATCACCAAAATCTTTAATGCAATACTAGTAACAGGAGAAATACCCCGAAAATGGCAAGAAAATATCATATACCCGATTCCAAAGAAAACAGACTGGCAACACAACCTCAATCTAGTAAGACCAATCACGCTCCTCGAGACAATCAAAAAGATATTTACAAAACTGTTCAACAACAGACTAGCAGAGATCATGACAAAACATCCAATCGTATCTGACAAAAACTGGGCAGGACTTCCAGGAGGAGGCACACACGAACCAATCAATATCATTAACAATGTTCTAGAAGAAGCAAGAGAAAACAAAAAAAGAATGCTGGATTCTAAGCCAAGACATAAGCAAGGCATATGACTCAATAAACCATGAAATGTTAGAAAAATCCATGAAGAGGATCAAGATCCCAGCAAACATCATCAACATAATAATGAACTTGCTAGAAAACCGCAACAACTACATCACAACATGTCATGGACTCACAGCCCCATTCCAACCTGAACTAGGGATAGACCAAGGTGACACAATATCTCCACTGCTATGGAGAATATATTACAATCCACTTATAGAAAAAATCGAAAAATCCAAACACGGATATCACTTTACAACACAAGAACCAACGGAAAAACATGGCAAGTGGCGAATCATAACAACAAAAGTGGTATCGATATCCTACATGGATGATACAGTATAGCTAGCGAAAAACAAGCAAGATATACAAAAAATTACCAAAACTACAAAAAGCTTCGCAAAAATAGCTAACCTTACAATCAACCCAGGAAAAGCAGCACTCATTACAATCAACCCCAGAAAGCTTGGACACATCAAAATGCAAGGTCACAAGATTACATCAAAACCAAAAACTGAAGCCATCAGAATCCTGGGCATATGGATCACAGCAACAGGAAGTAAAAAACACCAACTAGAACTAATCAAACAAAAAATCCAAGCAACAACAAACACATTGAGAAGATGCTCCATCACAGATAAACAACAAAGATACATAATCAATCACGTAACTATTCCAGCAGTAACATACCTCATGCAAGACCTAATAGCAACAAAACACACACTCAACAAGTGGGATGCCATGATTAGAGCAGCCTTCAAACACAAGAATAACATGCCAAGTACAGCAATAATAGTGGGATACACTGTCATTTCGGATATAAAATCTTCAGTACAGAGAGCAAACAACTACAACAGCACATCAAAACAACACTCGTCCACCTGAACAAGCACAACACATGTGGCGCCATAGCACGAGGAAGACTACAACATCTACAAAACACAACATGGTCACCAAAAGATTTCTTAGCAAACAACATCCCAATTCAAAGTGACCACAACAATCTTTTAAGCCAAATAATCAACACAATAAGAGAAGAAGGATATAACATCATGCCCAACGGAACACAAGGAAAACTCAAAACATTCCCAGATGCACAGTTGCACACAATCGAAAGCTTAATGGATCAAACATGGTTTAGACAAAACAGACACAAATTAAAAAACCAAAACATAATGTTCATAGAACAAATGACGAACGCATACCAAACACATATGCTAGAATGGAGACAAATCAGAGCTATGGCAGAATGAAAAGCAACAGGCCGGCAACCAAAGTGGTTCACAGATATCAGAGAACAACACTGCTATCCAGACTGGTCGACCAACAGATACAAGTGCAACATCATAGGACTTACACAACCCAACCCAATCCAACAGCTGGAAACAATAGAAAACACCAACATCAGAAACTCAAAATACCTAGCAATAACAATAAACCAACAAATATACATCGGCAAGAAAGACAACCGAAGAAAAAAGGGAGACAGTATTATCCAATTACAACATATGATACGGATAACAGAAGACTCACCACTACAAAAATGTTTCGGGTGCAAACACAACGAACAAGGAACCAGTATATGTACCAAAATGATCAATAAGAAGGATGCGGTAGTAGTCCCAGTAATAAAAACAGGACAAAGCTCAAAGATACATGGCCAAATAATAGGCACCCTAGAAAGAATTCAGGCATCCCCATCTACCATCCGAAACAACCTCCAAAGAATCATAGAGAAAAAGCAAGAACCACAAAGAAGCCAAGTAAAAGAGGAAATGGAAACATACAAAGGAATCGAAGTTAGCCCACAATTAAAAAATGAGCTAAAAACAAAGGAGGACAGAATGAAAACATAGAAATTAATCGAAGCATATACAGACAGATCCGTAGAAGAAATAGGTACATACAAATGCAAGATGGGAGTGGGATGGCTAGCAATCAACAAAGAAACCAATGAAGAAATAGATTTTTCAGCAAGAGTACGAGACTTTCCATTATCCACCAGGGCAGAACTAATAGCAATCCTTAGCCTACTCAAATGCATACCAACCAAGGCAGACGTCAACATATACACAGACAGCAAGGCAGCCATACAAAACGTGACAAAAGGAAAAAGCGGGAACAAAGCCATGACATACACACCCAACTGGATAACAATTACACATATAAAAAGAGCCATCAAAGACAGAACAGGAACAACAAATCTAATCAAGGTAAAAGCATACACAGGAATCATAGGAAATGAAAGAGCAGACAAACTTGCCAAAGAAGGAGTACAGAAAGGTGAAGAACAGGAAATAAGGATAAGCCAACCAACAGAGGACACACAATTCAGCATCACTTGGAAAGACACAACCCTAGATACAAATATAAACAGCTTCATCAAAAGACAGCAAAGCTCACGATGGCTGGCAAGATGGTTAACCCAAAATCGACACATGGCATGGATAGATGGCAGAGAAAAAGAAATAGATTGGAAAGCGACACATGAGACACAGCAACCAACTCCAATCACAAACAACAAAACAAACAAACAAGACCATTCAAGAAAAAACTTCCACTACAGAATGCTTAACGAAGAACTTCCAACTTTGGACAAATTAGCAAAGCGAAGACCAGATATATACAAAACAGCAACATGCCTGAGCTGTAAATGCAAAATAGAAACACATCAGCACATGATACATAATCACTGGAAAGAAAGTATCACTAATGAATACAACAAAATCGTAAAACAAGAAACCAGCGCTAGGGTTAATAAAAGAAAACACAAAGAAAAACACTATCAGTTCAACAAAATCATAGACTCCGAACACACAAGAACACTAATCACAAAAGCAGTCTTCACAAAAGAAACTATCAAGTATATCAAAAACAGAGTAGGACAAAAGGTCACAGAAACATGCAGAGCAATCACAAACCAAATGAACAAAAACTAAAGGAATGGTGGAAAGACAGATGTGAGAAAACAGCAAAATGGGAAGCAGAAAACAACATCACAGCAAAAAAGAAGAGGGGAAAGAAAACGAAGGAAAAAGAAAATTCAGCAGAAGGAAAGAAGACCGGTATACGCAACACAAAAGAAAAAGAAGCAATAGCAATCAGTTGGGCGGAAAAGATGACAAGATAGTATACAAAATACAAATGGAACGCAGAACAAAATAACTACTCATACATACTATTTATTAACACTAATGGAGCCTTGGCATATTAGTTTTTGATCGCTTTTCTTATTGCACTGCAATAAGAATAAATCAAATAGCTCAAAGCCGATATTTGGTATTCCTGATATAGTCCGATATATAAATAGAAGTGAAGTTATAACATTAATGTATACAAACTTGTAAATAACTAATGTAAACATCACAAACTAATAAAGTATACCGGGCAAGGCCCAGCTAGTGTTTAAAAAAAAAAAAAAAATCTAATACTAGTTTGTCTATATATATTATTTAAGTAGTAAGAAAAATAAATATTAAAACATTATACATCTAAGATAATACTGAGCAGTTATAAATACCTACCTAGGTTTATATATAAAAGAATTATAAAAAATAAAAAATTGAAGAAAAAAAGAAAATATCAAAGAGATAAATACAAAAAAACTAATTGTAAAGCTATAGATATTTTGGATAAAATTATTAGATATGCCATGCTAATAGTTTTATTTAACTGAAGCATAATAATTGCGCTTTCAAAAATAGCTAGGCTACTGTCCAAAGTATACAATAGTGTTAATAATATATTTCTTTAATAGTTAATTAATTGTAGAGATGTTGTTATTGTTGTGATATAATTATTAATTAGTTTATTTGTTGGTAATATGATTTTGTTTTGATTGTTGTTATCAAAAAAGATTTTATTTATATCAATTAATATATGATGTTTTGATTGTATAAATTTGTTTAAAAAATTAATAATGTTTAATTAGTTGAGTTTGAAATATTGATCAGTTGACAGGAATAAACTGATTATAGTTTTTTAATAAAAAATTTTTTGTGACATAGTATTATATGCTGAGCAATGTTGAGAAAGTAGATATTGAATATATTGCTAATGCTTCAAGCCAGCTATATAAACAATATTGATATCAAGTTTAGTTTTTGAAATAAAGAAACAACTCATTAAAAAGAAAATTTGTTTATTTAATAAAAAATGTGTATTAGTAAAAAGTAAAAATGGAAAAAACCCCAAGAAAAATTTATAAAAAAGCAATTGCTATAGGCTTTTTCTCATGCAATCCAAGAAGAAAGCAAGGATCCCAAACTTGTTTTCTCTTAACTAGAGATTTTATTCCAATGCATTAGTATATTTCTTTAGTTTTTTTAAGATTCTTGTAGCAAAGATAAAAGAGATGTGTAAGGTTTTTGGATATTGAAAGATAAAAAAAATATTTGTTTCTTTAATTTTAAGAAAAAAATTAATATAAAAAGAAATTTTTTAATTATTAATTGTTTTATTAAAATATATTCAAATCTTTTATATTTAATATAAAAAAACTTAAAATTTTTAATTATATAATTATTAAGTTATTTTTTTAGGGGGTTTTCCCAGTAGATAAACATTATTTCTTTATTTTAATTTGTATATAACAAGGTATACTGTTATGGTGAAATACGGCAAGTCTGTTGCTTCTGTTTTGTCTATGCTATACTATGTTTGAGAATGGTTTCTTCTCAAAAGAGATGTGTATATTTGGCTCGAGTTTAACAATGATGCAGGTCAATCTGTTGATTGTGTGTCGTAACTGCCAACCTCCTGTGTGGTCACTTCTTTGTTTAATAACACTCTCAAGATAGATAGCCTTTTTAGTATGCAGTGCCTATCCTCCTTCCTTGCCATATTTTTATATTGTCATCTTATTTTTATACTTTTTATACCTGATATAATTTAGCCAGCTTTGGACTTATTATCCAACTTTATACTTGTTGTCTATATTGTACTTGATAATTACTTGTTATACCTGCTAAATATTTAAAGATACTAGAATATACTAGAAATACTAGATATCTTTTGCATATCTATCATATTACTTTTTATATTCTACTTTATTTTACTTTTATTTTTCTCATTATTTATATAGTTCAATTTTCACTTTAACAATGGTATTTCAAAAAAAAAAGAGAGGCCTAAAAAGAAAAAACCTTCAAGGGAAAAGGAAAAAACAGAAAAGAACAATTTGAAAAAGAAAGTTTATAAAACAGAAGAGAAGAGAAATAGGGAAAAAAAAGTGATAGAAAAAGAGAAGGAAGCAAAGAAATAAATAAATAACTTAAAAGTTTTCTAAAAAGAAAATTTTCAAATGTTTGGAGAGGAGTGGGAAAGAGTTTTTTTTTTTTTTGAAAAGTTATAATTATTATAATATATACAGTATATATATTTTTGGTGAAGTGTTTAGTTTAGCAAGTATAATGGTATTAATATAAATGATTTTTATAATATAATAAAAGTAAGAAGAGGTACAAGAGAACTGTTACAAATCTTTCTTCTTATAACCAAAGAATAAGCAAGATTTTCAAACTTAAATAGATTTTAACTAGAGATTTCATTTTCCCGTACCAGTTGTCTTAAAGGTTTTTGAATTCTTGAATTAGACTTACTTGTGATAAAAAAAGTAAAATATTTTTTTTTAACAAAATTTACTATAAAAAAATTTTTTTTAACAAAATGGATATAATCAGATAAGAGTTTTTTTTAATATTAAAAAATTTTTATTTTTTTTAAATTTTTTTAAAATTTTAATTATATTAGAATTTTTAAATAATAATTGATCAAAAATTTAAATTAATTAATATATAACAATAAATATAATCAAATATAATCTTTATATATTTTATCTTATATAATAATAAATATATTAATATATTAATTATAATAAAAAAAAAAAAAACTTTTTCCTGTCCATTACTATATTTTCTAATTAGGAAATTTTCTTCAAAAAAAAAACATTTCAAGTCCTCTTTCCAAAACACTTCAAACTTTAAGATACATCTTTATTGTCAGGTATAACAAATTAAAACCACATTAAACTCTATTAACTTATCAATTTATAGATTATAAAAGTAAGCATCTTTAGCTTATTTTCTTCTTGCAAAAGAAGAAAATAAAAATCAAACTTCCTGATTCACAGAAGATCTCAGGAAGTCAGCATCCCTACCACTACTATAGCCAATCATGTGCCAGATTAAACACCTCCTCTAGACACTGTAGAAATCCAAAAAAAGTCAGATCTTATTCAATAAATCAAACAACCTTACTACCTTCCTTAAGTTAGAAGGATGTCAGACTTCACATCATCTTTATAAAGATAAGAGAAAAAACCTTATCATATATACACCAATCCATAAAAACCAAAACTAGTTTACCCCCTCCAAAATCAGTGTACCACAAACACATTCTTCAAAAAAATAATTCCAATAACAACAAGTAAACAAGACCCATACGTGTTATATAAACAAAGCTTACATGCCTTAAGTAAACAAGACCCTTATGTGTCAAGTAAACAAGATTCGTATATACAAGACTTAAAACTTTAACAATATAACATGTCATATTAGTCATATCAAAACAACTTATCAACTAAACTGTATCAATGTATACATCAACAAACATACTTATATTAAATTACGTTTACAGCAAGCACTTTATTAATTAATTTCTATCAAACATCATATTTAACAAATAATATGTGACAACACAGAATAAACCAAATATCATAACAAGAAAATCTAATGGTACCCATGGCCAATCACACTATATACAAACTTTCCATTGCAACATCTCTTTTGTCAACCATCCAAATCATTCAACACACCACACCAATAATACTGAAGACTACAACAGCCAATAACATACCACCTATAACTTCTCCTATTCTCTTGGATATAGTGTTAATAGAAAGAAGCAAACAGCATATGTCAATCGTGTATCAGGACCCTCAAGGCATAATCATTACCACCAATCCTTTCAACATTTCCACTATTTCATACCTGCCAAACCATCTATCCAGATGGCTTATACCCACATCCAACCTAACTAAAAAAACAGAAAATCTCTCTGTATTTCAAATTGAATTCTTTTCCAATCAAGATAAGAAGAGTCTTTCTATAAAAAAAAATTATTTTATTAGAAAAACTCTTTCTGAAACGCATTCACATCTGAATAAAATTATCAAAAAAGAAAACAAAAATTTTTTCTTCAAAAAAAACCATAAAGGATCCTGAAGGGTTTTCTTCATCCTCCAAGGGTCAACCCATTGAATCAACTCACACCTTACTTGACGTTCTTATTACCGATGTCGACAAATGCCTAGCTGTAATCTTTCACAAAAACAACAATACCAACATCGTCTACACCACCAACCCTACTGCCAACATTTGCTTTCCAAAATTCGAAAACCCTCCAAAAGCATGGCTAATACCAGTATGCCTCCAGGAAGCTGACCGCAAAGTAATCAAAGTAATCTCAGTGTTCTTCAAAGTACACAAAAAAAGATTAGGGAATTATTACACTGAAGTTAAAACCAGCATTTTGGATCCTATGTCACTGGAAACAATGAACTCTTTTTTCGAATATCACCACCTTTAATTTATCTGACAATGACAAGCTAGAATTATAAAGGAACTTCTTAAACAAAAACTCACATACAGACTTCATGTCTCTTGAAATAAAATCGACATTAATATCAATGAAGCAGCCAAATCTTTCTCTCTGGAGCGAAAAACCGAAATACCCATACCCCCTCCAAACATTCCAGCTCTAACTGGGGAAATGATCAACAACAATAACAGTATGCAAATTGATTGTGATGATGATACAACACATGCGCTTACCCTGAGTACAATGTCAATCAAACCAGCCCTTAAGCAAACACAAGCATCATCCCACAGGTGCATGCAGATTACTTCACCAATAAATCCCAACACATAGACCCACAGGACATACAGTCAATCAATACCAGTATGAAAATTGATGAGCATCACTCCTCCAACCAATCAGAGGACACCATAGAATCATCTTCCACATCATGAGCTGATGAAACTAACCAACATCTCGAAGCGAGCAGCAGCAATTCCTCCCAAATACAGCAGATATCAGGAGCACCCCAAAACTAAGCAAACAAGACAAAATTCTAAAATTGTGCAATGAAATTGACCAGTGTGACAGGACAGCTAAGTCCATAGTAGAACTTTTCATCAAAATCAAAAGCCAACCGACCGGACCACCAAGAACCTCACTAAAAAGAATTTTCTCCAAAATCAAGTATAGAGATCGCGACTTCTTTAGAACTTTTGCAAAAGACGAGTTAATCAAGGGACAACACCAACGAGAATACAAAAAAGTAGAAAAAGAATTTCATAGCAACTATTTAAAAGCAAATAACGTGGAGTATATCACCAGAACAACCAAGAAAAAAATCAGAATTATTATCAACAAGGCCCTCTTCATAGCATATCTCAGGTCAACAGACCTAGCTCTTCTTAAATATTGGCAAGTTGCACAACTTCTGGAATACAGCTTTAATTTTTTTATGGATCCAAGCCTTGGAAAAATTGACTACAATGAAATCTATGAAAACTGTAAAAAAATGATTAAGGAAAACCTCACTGATTTTCCAAAAAACCCAGCTGACATTTCAAAATCAATAAAAGTGTGGCTCCCAAAAGCTATACCAATCACTTCCACAAAAGATACAAGTGAAATTGCAGGAAGTCTCAGAGTCTTCTACAACTTTGAGCTTCTTCCAACAACATATTTTGTTAAAAAACCTGACCTACCTCTTAACCCAAGCACCCTCACACCCATGGGCAAACACAAATTTCCACTAACAAAAGAGAAGAGCTACTAGACCTTAAAACACATGTAGACAAACTCAGAGAAGACTACTATATGCCTGGAAAACTTCCTGATACATATTTCAATCTTCCATCACCAAAATTAACTCTTCCACTCTCCTATAGAGACTTATCTCTTCACTTAGCAAGACAATTTCCAGTAGATAATAGCATTGAAAGCTTTAAAAAAGGAGTCAACCTTTTAAGAGATAACAACTATGCCGTCAAGCGCTTACCACTAGATTACATAATGGTGAAGTGCCCTCTCCCCCCCTCACACTGGTATGGTGAAAACAATGCCATCCTCCTGCCCATCACTGTATAAGATGAAGCAGACAAACTTATAAAGGACCTCAAGTCAAAGTTCTTCGTAAAACTTCCATTGGGATCTGAATGGATCAACGAAAACTTAACTCAATCTGACAAACCAAAGCTTCCAGCCGAATTAAGTACAGTAGAACAAGAACTTAACATTAAAAAAAATCAACTAGATAGAAACTCTCCCAACTTCAGACAAACGATTACCAAAATTAAAAACAACTATAGAGAGACCTCCTTAAATGCACCCTCTATAAATGCACTTACTATATTTTCTCTTTCTAAATGCATGGTCAAGCTTGGTCCCAAGTACATAGAACTCTTAATAAAATTACCTCCATAAATGCATACTCTCTATAAATGCACATTTTTCAAAAATTTTCCTATGGTCCCGAGGGTGTGCATTTAGAGAGGGTTCACTGTACACAGGCGCAATACCAAGAGAATGGATCACACCCCTCTTATCAACACTTCCTGACATAAACGAAACAAACAAAATCCTAATTAACAAAAAGATTCAATTATCAGTATCATTATTGGATAACTCTCAACTTAGCGAAAAAATCAAAATTCTTGGCACCCACTTCCACTTCGACAAACTACCACAAGACTTCATTACCAAGCCTAAGTCACCTGAGCCAAAGTTGACTCTCCTTCCAATACTCATCTAAACATGACAGAAGAGTCCAACTCAAACCACTCCTTAGAAACCACCTCGTCTAACAACTTATCCACAAACACTAACAATTCAATCAGATCCAACTATCAAACATCATCTGCAACCTTCTCCTGCTACACAAAAAATCTTATCACAATCTCAACACTTAATGTTCAAGGCCTCAACTCTCGAGAAAAACTCCACGAGCTAACCAAAAGCATTACCAATGAAAGAAACATCCTTTGCTGTTCTGAAACCAAAACTACAAAACATAATTCACTACCAAAATCATTAAACAATATCACCATTATTATAAGCCTACCAAGTCAATCAGCATGCAATGGATCCACTATACTTCTAATCAAGCCACTTAGCAACCACGTTTTCAAAACCTTTGCAATCAACGAGTTCTGATATGCAGTCCACCTTAAATTCAAACCAAAAGTAAATATAATAATCATTTCTTGCTACCTACCCCATGATATCGACCAGCGCAAAAAAGCAACAAAGTCCCTAAAAAACTTTATCAAAGAACATAGCAAAAAACATCTAGTTCTCGCAAGTGATTTCAACTCATATCCGACTACTGCTCCTCACATCAATGCTCAGACTCTTCCTCACAAAAGACAAATCTACAGATTTCTTTACAAGTTTACTGATATTGCAAAGGTTACAAACAAAGAATCTTTCTATACATACATCACCACCATCAGCACATCGAGAATTGATCAGATTTGGCTCTCCAATAACATAGCTAGCAAGATTCTAAGTTACAAGGTCCATAGCTAACACCACATTACTACTGACTATAAACAAGTCACCACAATTCTAGATTGGTTTGAATACAAACCTAACAGAATTTCCTTCAATACCAGAACATATAACTTTACCAAAGCATCACTCGAAAACATCAATGCCTTTCAGGAGGATATCAATACCAAGTGTTCACTACAAAACTTTCTCTCTTGGGAACAACTCAACAACATTATTAAAAGAGCCATGGAGGATAACATTCCAAAAAGAGATCAAGCCATTCCAATGCAATCACCAGATCCTATAAAATCTTATCAAAATGCAATTAAGGCCACCAAAAAGGCCATTAACAAAAGCAAGTCCAATAGCCCTATCAACAAGCTACCACCAATTGCTAACAATATCCTACAAAGAATTTCAAGCAGACCACCACACCTTAAAAGTTTGAAAAAATTAATGAAAGTACTTATTAGAGAGAAAATCACAAAAAGCAATGAAATAATACTACAAGAAATTCAAAAGAGCTACGAACTAAACTATACAAGATTCTAGTCCAAACCAAAAAGCACACTCAAAAAAGCATTGGGCGATCTAAAACTCTTTTTTGATCTATCTATTTTGCAGGGTGAAGATAATCAACTTCACGATGACCCAGACAAGCTCATCGAAATAATCACCAACCACTTCAAGAAAATACTGAAACCAAGCTCTTTCAACCTTGACACAGACTGGGCCAACGAATATCTTCCTATAAAATATATTCCAGATAACATCTTCGACAACATGACATCAGAAATAAGTCTACAAGAAATTGACAATGCCTTAAGTGACTTACCCAAACATAAAGCCCCAGGCCTGACCCTTATTTCCTACGAAGCCTGGTTCCTGCTTGGTGCCCAGCTAGAAATCACATCAGAATACTTTTCAACAAAGTATTAAACTCAAACACAGTTCCTAAATTTTGGAAGCAATCGGCCATCATACTTCTTTCAAAAAAAATCATTTGGTCACATGACCTTACAGACACACGACCAATTTCCCTAATCGAAACTAGCAGAAAAATTTTCATCAAAATCATGAACAACAGATTGTCACAAATGATCACTAACAACAATATTCTCTCCAGATTCAACTTTGCAGGCCTTAAAAACCAGAGCACTACATAGCCTATCACCATTATCACTTCAGACATAAACATAGCCAACAACAGTAACAAAGAAATCTGGATCACCTCTTTCGACATCTCCAAAGCATTTGACTCCGTTAACTTGTCAAGCCTACATAAAGCTCTTAAACGCATCAAACTTGTACCGAAGCTTATCTTAATCATCTTAGATCTACTCAACAACAGGAAACTCAAAATAATAACTTACTACAAACTTACTGATCCCTTAGTAGTTAGCAAAGGCCTTAACCAAGGTGAGACATTCGCACCACTCCTTTGGACAATCTTCTATGACCCCATGGTTACTAGAATCACAAGAGAACATCAGTCATCCACAAAAATCTTAGCATACATGGATAACATGACTCTCTCAAGCCACAACATGACATCTCTTCAATTGGTCACCAACTCTTTTTGCTTCTTTTTATCTCTTAATTCTATCAAATGCAACAAAAACAAAACAGAACTTATCACAAACCTCAGCACAAAAAGTCCTAAAAGAAAGCAGTTCCTACTAATTAAAAATAAACAAATATTTCCCAAACATTACAACGACTGTATTAAGTACCTTGGAATATACCTCTCTGGCAAGTCAACTATCTGATCTACCAAAGCAAAACTCTATAAAAAGATCCGCGACTTCTCAAACGCAATAGCTTTCCAAAAAGGTTGGAATGGCCACATCACTCATCAGGCATCATATTGGATTATACTGGCTCAACTCGAGTATGCTATAACAGCTACAATCCCATCGGACAATGAAATCAATATTCTATAAACAAACATGAACAAGTCTATCAAAATCAAGCTAGGTGTCGAATGCACTATTTCAAATAAAATTTCTTACTCACAGGCAGGCCTCAATATCATTAAACTTTAAAACTGTAGAGACCTTACAACCATAAAAATTTTAGTCATCAAACTCACCAATCCTATTATACGACCCTCAACAATTAAAGAAATCCAATCAATTCAAGCCTCACATGCCATTTGGTGCTGCCCCATATGCCAACCACACTACTTCTCCGACTTATGGCTTATTACAGCAGCCACTCTTGCAAAAAGATATAAAATCAAAATTTGCTCTTACCCATGCCCTTTTAACCTCCCAAATCATGAGTACTCCATAGAACTAACAATTAAACTTAAACTAACTGCCCTCCACCTTTCAAACTCCAACATCAAAACTACTTACAACACATATGTCCTTAACAAAAATTACAAACTCTCTTGGGACGAGCTACATATCCACAGAGGCTTTATAACCTGAGGTCCTATCCCATCATGGTTCACCAACATCCCAGCCCAATCAAATGCCATAATTGGTGACACTTCCTTTCTTTCTAATCCAAAAAGAAAATTCTGGGCCTACCTGGACAACCAAACTATTAACCTAATTAAAACAAGATCAAATGCACTCTTGACAACTGCAATAATAGGCCAACATTATATAATCGATGACCAAAAAAGAATTCACAAATGTTCGTGTCCCACCCAACCTTGCCTTAAAGAGAAAAACATTGAAAACCTCAAATTAATCTGGTCCATTATACGACTCAACACTTTCTATATTCTCAATAACCTAAACAAACTTAAGGATTCCTTTAATCCTATTCTCCATGCAACCCCACAAGTCACTATTATTACCAATACTCAACACAACTTACCAACTATCACTCATATTTTTCCTAGCAACAATAATGATCTAGTTGTCTTAAATCTTAATACTACAACACATTATGCAATAAACACAAACTTCTGGTCTGCCTTCTGGCCAGTACTCTATCAAACATTAGATAATATCTCTCAATCATCCACTATCAAAATATACTTAAACAATATACCTGATCTATCAGTGCCTGATTATATAAACAGGTGAATCAAAATCCCATATAGCCATTTCATTAGTAACTTCAACGACATTGTCAAATCAAAAAATCTAACTATATATTGGCTCAAACTCAAAAATGAACAACCTCCACCACACAATATCACATCAACAATAACAACACCTCTATTAATTCTCTTTTCAACACACACAACCTCTCCTCTAATTAATAACAAGCATGCCACTAGCATAGTCCACTGAATAAAGTTCATCAATTTTTATACAAATCTATTTGATATCCTGTTAAGCCAAACCTCATGCTTTAGGCCTTCAATGCTTCTCAATCTTGAAACCGTCATTAAGGTCAACAGAAAACTTAAAAAACTGAACCAACTTAAGTACAGAGCCTTATCTACTTTCAGAACCAAAATTATAGTCAACCAGCTCACCACCAGATTAAAACTAAATAGAAGATATCCCAGCTTATATACCGATGATTTCTGTCCCAGGTGCGAAGCTTTTACCGAGGACATCCCACACATTTTTTCTTGCATACACAACCACTCCCTTATTAACAAAAAAAAGCCCAAATTACAAAAACTTATTCTCGAATCTAATAATAAAAACTCAACAACGGCGAATCCGAGGAACACACCCAATCTATCAAGTCAAGATCTAATCCACCTTGCCACATGCAACTATCAGCCCCACCTCAATACATTCAAAAAAGGAAAGAGGAAATCTCTAACTATGCTCTAAAAATTCTATATAAAGCCTGGAAACAACGATCTGCAACCTCAACAACTTCACCATCCTCAGGAATCACATGGAGAAAACCCCCAAATACTACTCTCAACAATAACAACAACTTAATGAAAAATAACAACTCAGTATTTATTAAAGTACTTAATATACTACAAAATTCAAATAACCTTACTAACAAACAAATATTTACTCCAGCAATAGTTTCATCGTTCTGAACAGGCATTA
>CAJVPV010001351.1:0-16235 GCA_910591835.1 Acaulospora morrowiae
TCCTTGAAAAATTGTTTTGTTGTTTGTTTTGCTGTTGATTGTGATTAGTTTGGTTTTTGTTGGATTGGCTTTGATATCATTTAGTTAAAAGAATTCTGTTGCAATGTTAAGGTTGTTTTGTATTTCAGTTTTTGAGGTTGCCAGAAGATTTAGATCATCCATGTAGGCTATTGTGTTGTGTTTGAGTTGTGATGGTTGTTGTGTTAAAGCGGTAATTAGTGGGTCATAAAATATTATCCACCAAAGAGGAGAAAGTGTTTCCCCTTGGTCGATACCATCAGGGATAATTATTTGTTGAGTGAGACCAAAGTCTGTAATTATTTGACATGTGCGGTTTGTGAGGATATTACTTGTTAGCGATATAAAGGTGTTTGGTATGTGTAGTCTTTGCATTGAGAGCTTGAGCATATTGAGATTGACAGAGTCAAAGGCTGCACTGATGTCAAGTGAGAGGATCCATAATTCTTCTTGTGTGAGCTTTTTTAGGTTGTAAATTGAATTTAAAATTTGGATTGGTTCAAAAGTGCTTTGATTCGAAAGGCCTGCATAATTGGATTTTTGAAGAACGTTGTGTGTTGTTAAAATGTAACTGAGTCTTTTAGTTAAAATTTTTGTTAAGATTTTCCTAAATGAATCTATGAGAGCGATTGGTCTTGTTTCTTGGATATTATATTTCCATTGGAGTTTTTTACTTATTGGAAAGATATGATAGTTTTTCCATTCTGTTGGAACTTCCTGAGAGGATAGAATTTGATTGTATATTATGTGAAGGTATGGTATAAGTGTTTTTTGAGTTTGTTTTATAAAAAAATATGTAATTTTGGAGGGACCAGATGCTTTGTTATTTGGAAGGGAGTTGATAATTTCTGAAATTTCATATTCAGAGATTGGACGCATTAGTGTGTTATAGATTGAAGGGTTGATGCTATTGAGTGGTGTGTAGTATTTTTCCCATTTGGATAGGAGTTCATTATTGATGATTCGCTTGCGAAATACTTTTTTGTAATGATCAGTAATTATTTGATGAATTTGGAGAGGATCAGTTGTCACTATTTCATTGATAGGATCAATGATTTTTGTAAAGGAGGCATGAGGGTTTTTGTGATTTAGTGTTTGTTTGATCATAATTTTTGGATTATCTTGTAGATTCATTATTCGTTGATTTATTGTTTTTTCAATTGACTCTTTTTTTTGTAAGTCATTTTCAATTTTAAGTGATTTGAAGGTGATTTTGAAAAGTTTTTTAAGTGAGTTGACTTGGTTATTGTTGTTGTCATGTGGAAGTTTGAGGTCCTGGAGATCTTTTAAAATTGTGTGATCGAGTGGGTAAGGAGATGGTGTCCTTAGGTTATTGATGTGAAACTTAATGGTTTGTAGTTTTTTATGAAGAATTATGCCTTTTTTGTTGAATATTTGTGAAGTATTTTTATGTGTTTTCGTTTTTGGGACAAGTTTATTTAGGGTTTTGATGATATTTGAGTTAAAAAATTTCCATGACTCCTGTATATTTGATTCTTCAGGAAATGATTCCAAGGTGTTATTGATAGTAGTGTTTATTGTTTCCCAGTTTTTAGATGTTAGTTTGTTAAAGTTATAATATGTCGTAGGTGTTTTTTTAGGAGTTTTGGTAATAAGTAAGTTGGAAAGGGTAAGCGTAATGATTTTATGGTCACTGTGAAATTCTGGTTGGGTGTTGATTATTTGTGCATCGGTGGATTGAATGGCTATGTCATTTGATAACCAAATCTGATCAATACGACTTTGGCCAGTAGGGCCCTTGAAAGTAAATAGTTGTTTGTGGGGGTATAAAAGACGAAATATATCGGTATAGTTTTTCTCTAATTTTTTGTAAATTAGAGACTTATATTTTGGTTCAGATTTTTGGGTTCTGTCAATTGATTTGGGGGTGGAGTTGAAATCACCCATAATAATGTG
This sequence comes from Acaulospora morrowiae, assembly GCA_910591835.1. Lineage (NCBI taxonomy): Eukaryota > Fungi > Glomeromycota > Glomeromycetes > Diversisporales > Acaulosporaceae > Acaulospora > Acaulospora morrowiae. Next base: position 1,936 of record CAJVPV010001351.1, read on the forward strand.
TGAAATGTTTTTTGATAGATTGTCATTAATAAGCTCCTGGAGATGTTTTGTAGTTTTTTTCCTAGTGTTTATATCATGTGGGAGATATATTTGTGTAATACATATTTTGATTTTTGGTTTAAATTGCAAGTATATTGATATAATGTAGCCTTCGAGTTCAATGGTTTTGTAGAGATGGTTTGAGATATTTTTGTTGATTATTATAGAGACCCCTGCTTGGCTTTGATCAAGATTGCTTGAATGAATAATGAAGTTGTCAATGTTGTGGGGAATTTTTTTGGAGGATTGAAGTTTAGTTTCTGATATACCGAAGATATTATAGTTATTGTTTTTGATATATTGGAGAAGACAGTTTAATTTTGTGTTGTCATTAAGTCCCCTTGTGTTGAGAGAACCAATTTCGAGTGAGTGTAGTTTTGTATCGGATATATAGTGTGATATTTCCTTGAGATTTTTTTTAATTGAGAAATCTTTTAATGTGTTATTTGGATTTGTCATTATTTAAGGAAATTAAAGAATTTTGTTGATGGTTCAGGAAGTTCGATTTGGATAATATATTCATTGGGAAGTCTTTGAAAACTAAAGTGTTCTCTTAATTTGTGGATTTTTGAAATGAAGTTAGCATCATTCATGATGAGAAATTCTATTTGGATATGGTTGTCCTCGAGAAATTTTTTGAGTTCTGGGAGATCAGGAAGAGGGGGTTTGATGTGTATTTGAATCCATTCATCTGGGATTCTTGAGAAATTATATAGTTGATGGGCTTTAATGACATTTGGACGGATATCAATTTTCCTTGTGACTGGAAAATTGGTTCCTGCTTTCTCATTTACCTCTTGATAATTAGTTGGGAGTGAGGGTTTGTTTGATGTGATTTGTTCCTCATTATTTGATTTGTTCGACTTGTTTTGGATTGGAGGTAAGTTAATCCATTCCTTGGAGAGAGGGCTAGTAAAAGTATATTTTTTTGCAAGTGTTTTAAGAAGTAGAGGTATATCGTTAGGGTTTGTTACTGGGAGTAAAATATTGGTATCAAGCAAAACTTTATCAGGTGAAGAAGGTAGTTTTGTCCTTATAAAGAAGTAGTCATTGGGAAGAAATTTAAAGTAGTAGGTTTTCCTAAGTAGTGTAATAATTTCCTGGAGAGTATAGGTACTGTCTCTGGGATTAAATGGGAATAAGTGTTTGTATTTAGGATCTAATAATTGATAAGTTGTTGGAAGTGGTTTTTTGGGAGGTGGAAGATTAAAATAAGTGGTTGGTAGCTTGGGAGGAACTTTGTATTCTTCTCTGAGATAATTTTTGTAGTTTGAAAGGTTGCTAAGTTCGCTCCTTTTTTTAATTGGGAAGATGCCTTTGTATTTAGTTAAGAGGTCATTTGGATCTTCAGGAAGAGGAGGGTTTTCCTTGAAGTAGGAGTCTGGTAGTTTTTCAAATTTGTAGTGAGTGCCTAGGACACGTAAAATTGCTATGATTTGTGTTTTGTCTGGTATTGGGAGCTTTGTAGGGAGTTTGACTTTGATTTGGGAAGGAATTTCAGATGGTTCAGATGGTAGAGCAGGAAGGGCGTCAATGAAGTATTTTTTGAGTTCATCTCTAAGAGGTGTATATTCGATATAATGGTTTGGTTTTTTAATAAGATAGTTGATTAGATATGTAAGGAGACTGGCAAGTTCATAATAGGGGATATTTTTTATGTCAATTGTACGTAGGTAAATAATTGATAAAATGGTACAAATAATAATACGGATTTTTCTTTTTGTTTCAAAGTTGATGAAATTTAGATTGTTTTCATCTTTGTATTTGTTTTGGAAGTCTTTTTCAATTTCGCTGAATTCTTTTTGATGTGCTGGCATCAGGTTTTCATTTCGGGTGAAAGAGCTAAAGAATGTACGGTCCTTGAAACTGATTTTGTTCATGATTGCTTTGAGATGATAAGGTGGATATTTAGGAAGTTTGATAATAGTGTCGAGTGTTTGGATGATAGTTTGGATATTGCTTAGGGCTGGAAGAAGATTGTTAACTAGTTTTTCAGTATCTGCCCTGAGGGTTTCATACTGTTTGATGTCTCTAATCTCTTGAAGTTCTTCTTGGACTTGTTGTTCAAAAGAGGATGACCAGGTATAGGGAGTAGTTTTGGTTTGAGTAGGAGTTTTGGCAAGTTCGTCCAGATCGATGATGTCATCAATTATCATTAGATTTGATTGGTTGGTGGGTCGTATTTCACTTATTTCCATGCTGAAGTCAGGTGTTATCATTGAGTTGTCAAGAGAGGAAGTAGGTGTAACTTTCGTTTGATTGGTTTGTTGGGGATTGATTGGATCCAGATCGGATAATTTCATTGGTGTATCATTGATTGTTTCATTATCAGAGAAATTGCTAGATTGGGAAGTGATTGACATGGTAGACAATTGAATTGCATGAGATATTGTTGGGCTTGATTGATTGTCCTTCCTTTTTTGGATGACAAGAGAAGTGATTGACGGTTGATCATTTTCAGGGGTAAACTGCGAAGTATTTTTGGTTTTTCCTTCAGAAGAAAGAAGAAATTCTTGAAAGCGCTTGTGAATATATTGATCGATTTGGATTTTTTCCATTTCACTGACAACATTGTTGATATAGTTGAAGTCAAATTCATCAGTTCTGGGATTTTTAACTGTTACTTTGGTTGCTGGGATTGAGTTTTTCTTTTTTTTGATAGAAGTTTCTTCAAAGATGATTGTTTTGATATCCTTGATGGCACTGGTATTGAGAATTTCTTCTATATTTTTTCCTTCTTTGATGACGAGAAATTGTTTAGGATAGTTAGTGAGGTTGGGGATAATGATAGTCCTGGCGTATTCAGTTTTATGAATTGTGTTTGTATTTAAGTCAAGGTAATAAATTTGTAGTTTTCGGTCCCAGTCATCATGAATAGTTGCATGAAGAAATTGTTTTGGATTTGTTGAGAGAGTAGTGGACTCCATGGTAGGAGTAGTTAGTACTGAGTGCGCTTGAAGGCGCTTGAGAAAGAGCAAGAAGTGTTTATTTTAAAGGTTGTTACTATAAAAGGAAATTTTTGTCAAAAAATCGATTTGCGGGAAAGAGTTTTTAAATTTTATGGACCCACAGGTCTTAAATTGTTATTAATATATAATATATAATTATTATTAATATATTATGATATATAATAGAAAATTGTGATGTTATTTTTTGAATTAAATATATTTATATAACTTGAAATTTTGATAAGAATAAGATGGTTTTAATTTCTTATTAACTATATACATATTAAAAAAATTTTCAATTTTGTCTAATTAATAGGAAGTGTAAAAGTCTTAAATAAATTATTAGTGATTTAAAAAGACAGTGAACTTTAGCGATTGTAATTTAAACGCCAACAGAGTTGGGACTTTATTAAGGTCAAAAGGGTATTCTTTTATATATGTTTGCTTTATACAAATGTAAAAATACATAAATAAATAAATATAAAAATACATATATCTATATTGGACTTAACCTCTAGAGACATATGTACTTAATTAACATAATGAAACAAGAAAGTAAATAAAAAGAAATAAAAGAAAAAAGATATGTACACTCTATGGCCTTATGTTCCTAATTTGGTTACATTGACTTATAGTAATTAATTAGTGGTACTTGGCAGTATGTCATATTATTAAGGGTTAGAATCGCACCATACATGTGTCTGACTATCGTCTGGAAACATATTTCAAACTTGTAGGTCATCAGGGATGAATCAGATATCTTCCAGGGCATTCGGTTCACAGGGCACAATAGGGGTCCCATGGTGCAGTCACAGTCAGTATTATTATATTCTCCCCTTCTTAGAATTCGACATTCTTATTAACTCAAATTCTTGGAGTTTTTCTTGGGTGTTGGTTAGGTTTTCCTAAGGTTCCCAGGTGGCATCATGTAAGGGGTATCTGGTCTATTTGATGAGATATTGAGGCTTGTTCCAGACAACTCGCTTGTCCAGGATGGCTTCTACTTCATACTTTTCTGTCCCGATTGCAGGAATGTGAGTGGCTAGTGGTGGCATTGGTCTTTCAAATTCCTCCAGTAATGGCTTGTATGGCTTGAGTAGGGAGATGTGAAACACAAGGTGAATCTTCAAAGTGGTAGGCAGCTCCAATTTGTAGGTGGTTTCTGAGATAACCTTGGTAATGGTATATGGTCCGGCAAATCTTGATGTCAGCTTCTTGGTAGGATGGTTTCGATCCACGGGGTTGTTAAAGTTCTGCAGGGATAGTAATACTTGGTTTCTTTCTTGAAACATCAGATGGCATCGATATTGATTGGTATACTTTGTTTGATGGTCTTGTACTTTCATCAGAGTATTTTTGGCAACCTTTATCATAGTGTTTCAGTGGTTCATGAAGTTATTGGCGGTTGGCACAGAGGTTGGTGTCACAAGTGTCAGAGGCATCTTAGGATGTTGTCCACAATCTAACTCGAATGGTGTAAACTATACATGTGATATAAATTATTTTGTTGTTGACTCAATTGTCAAAATCCTTAAAAATAATTGCGTCTGACTCAATTATTTTATATGTTTTAATAGTGACTCAATTAATTGCATCAAATAATTGTGTCAATTGTATCAAGGATCTATCTATTTCTATCACATGTATAGTGTGAACCCTGTTGATGCTTGTTTGACATTGTTGTACGCAAACTCAGTGGCAGGCAAGTACTTATCCCATTGGTTTTGCTTGTAGATAACGTATATGCGTAGCATTTCTTCTAGGGTCCTGTTGAGACGTTCTGTTTATTTATCTGTTTGGAGATGGAATGCTGTTGATATGGCAGTCTTTGTACCCAGTTATTGAAACAGGACTTGCCAAAAATGGCTGGTGAATCGAATATCTCTATCTGATACAATGGCTCTTGATAATCCATAGTGTTTGAAAACTTTGGAGAAAAAGATTTTGGCGACTTCCGGCACAGTGGCAGATGTATGCATTGGGCAAAAGTAGGCTCTCTTGGATAGGCAATCAACAAATACAACAATGGCGTCATGTCTTTTCTTGGTAAGAGATAGGTGAATGATAAAATTCATGGTGACTTCTTCCCATTTATAGTTCGGAGTTGGCAGAGATTGTAATAGTCTGGCAGGCTACTGATTGTTAAGTTTGTTTCGTTGGCACAGGTCATATATTAGTACATATTTTTGTATGTCCTTACTTATCTTTGGTCAATAGTAACTTCTCATAATAGCATCCAGGGTCTTGTCAATACCCAAATGTCCGGCGATGTCAATATTATAGTGTTCTTTCAGAATGTGACTTCTTAATATCTTATCCTTGGGGATAGCTAGGTGGTGGTCCTTCTTTAGATAGATGCGATCGGCATCCAATTTAAAATATTTTGTACAGGCTTTGTCTTTCTCTGTGGCTTGGGTTGGGTCTCTCAAGGTCATTAGGATTTTGAAAAATACTCGTCATTGATATATCCTTCCTCAAAGATTTCGTCATTTGCTAATCTGGTGGCAAGTGTGGAGATAGTGGTGAGGTGTGGCTGTCTAGAGAGGGTGTTTGCTACAACGTTGGTCTTTTCTGGTCAGTATATGACTTTGAAATCATTAGCTTGGAGGGTCTCTAACTATCTGATTTGTCGTCTGGACAAATTTGATTGGATCTTGATATATTCCAAGAAGGCATGGTTGGTGATGACAGTGAAATATTGTTCTTTCAAATACATGCACCAGAGTCTGATAACATGCACTATAGCTAATAGCTTCTTCTTGTGCACAAGGTAGTTTTGTTTGGTTGAGGACAACTTCCTGGAGTCATATGCAACTGGCTGTTCTCCTTTTCTATGGTCTTGAGTTAGAACAGCTCCGATAGCAAAGTCAGAGGCATCTGTGGTAACGGTGAAGGATTTGTTTGGATCAGGCAAGAGCAAAAACGAGGCCGTGGTAAGGGCTTCTTTGAGTTTCTCAAATGTTTTTTGTTCCGCAAAGTTTCACACAAATTTCTTGTCCTTGTACAGGAGGGCAGTGAGGAGGATGGCAAGAGCAGAAAATCCTTAAACGAACTTCCTATAATAACTTGCTAATCCTAAAAAGGATCTGACTTCTGACACATTGGTAGGTACCAGCCAATTCTGAATAGTGATGATCTTTCGGGGTCCATAGTGATTCCTTCGGCAGAGATGTAGTATCCAATGTATTCAACTTTTGAGTGCAGCAATTCACACTTCTTGGCTTTGGCATAGAGTTGATGTTGTCACAAGATGGTCAAGACGGTCTTCAGGTGTCGCAGGTGGTCTTCTTTGGTTTTGCTATAAATCAGAATATCATCCAGGTACACAATGACAAAATCATCTAGATACTCTCAAAAAATATCATTTATCAACATCATAAACGTCGTGGGGGCATTGATCAATCCAAAAGGCAATACAAGAAACTCGTAGTGACCATATCTGGTTCAGAAAGCAGTCTTTGATATATCTTTCTCTTTGATGCAGATTTGGTAATATCCGGAGTATAGGTCAATTTTACTGAAGTATTTGGCTCCAGCCAATCAATCCATAAGTTCTTCAATCCAGAGTAGGGGTACCGGTTCTTGATAGTAATCTTGTTGAGGGCACAATAGTCGATACATAGTCTTAATGTTCCTTCTTTCTTGTGTACAAAAAGTATTGGGGTACCAAAGGGAGAAATACTCGGTCTGATGAATCCTTTGTCTGATAGCTCGGTCAACTGTTTTTTGAGTTCGTCCATTTCCATATAGGATAAATGGTAGGTGGGTCTTAATGGTAGTTCAGCTCCTAGCAGCAAATCTATGGTATGGTCAATTTTTCTTTTGGGTGGCAGTTTATTGAGCAGCTCTGATAGAAATACATTAGCAAATTCTTTAATAATGACAGCTTCTTCTAGTGAGAGTTGGGTTTCTTCGGAAGTGTCTTCCTTTTGGGTAACACATACGGCATACAATTCTTCTTCAGGGGGTGTCCTGGCAAGTTAGTGTCTGGAAATAAAAATAGAATTACATATAGAGTTCTTGTTAGCTCGGTTGACACTAGCATTGATGGTGATGTGGCACGGTCCATTTGGAAAGGATAATGTATTGACTCTACAGTCAATATTGGAGTTGACTTGAAACAACCAAGGTTTTCCTAAAATAGTATTGTATTGTTGCAAATTTAAAACTTAAGCAGAAATTCCAGAGGTGTGGTATTGGTTCAACTCCAACTTCTTGATCTTTACTTCGGTGGAGACTTCTTTTTTTGGCTGTCAGCCAGTTCCACAGTAAAGGGTTTGGTTTGTTCTTTTAACAGTCATCGTTGATTAGCAAATTTCTCGTCAATAAAATTCTTGGAGACCCCACTATCCAACAGAATCCAGGCGGGATGTCCATCAATCTTCCCATTAAAACGAAGTAGTTGTTCTCAGTTTTCTTCAATGTAGATAAACTCAACATCTGGGAAAGTGGTTTGTTCTTCTATTATAGTGACTTTGGCTTTGGTTTCAATTTTCTATGATTGGCAGTCTCGGGCGTAGTGGCCCATCTTTCCACAATTTTAGCATTTTACTTGTTTCTTCTGATGCTGGCTGCTAATGGATGGTTTCCTATAGGTCTCGATACGGTCTAATTCTATTGGGATTGGTTTGGATTATTGGTCTCTTCCTTGAGGTTGGTATCCTCAGATGGTAAATTTTTCCGTCAGTCATCCCAGGCCAAACATGGCAGTGTCATATCGGCTTGCAATTTGGATAACTTTGTCAAGAGTTTCCGGAGACTTGTAACTCACTTCCATTCTGGTTGCGGGCTTCAATCCTTCTACAAAATAGGCAACTCGGTCCAATTAATGCATATCATCAATTTGGCTTACCAGGTTCCTAAATTGGAAGGTATATTTCTGTATGGTTTCCGTTTGGAGCAGGGTTTTAAGTTGACGATGCAGATGTTGTTAATAGTGTGGGGGTTGGAAGTATACATGTGGTAGAAATAGGTAGATCCTTGACGCAATTGACGCAATTATTTGACGCAATTAATTAAGTCACTATTAAAACATATAAAATAATTGAGTCAGACGCAATTATTTTTGAGGATTTTGATAATTGAGTCAATAGCAAAATAATTTATACCACATGTATAGTTGGAAGGCAATTTGAAGTTCTTTCTTGAACTGGTTCCACCCAGTAAAAGTGGTGGTAGTGAAATCCTTGATTTTGTTAACAAACCAATGAAAGGCGGCATCCTCGAATCCCATAGCAGCATAGTATACCATTTGTCCTTCTTCTTTAACTCCTTGTGTGTATAGAATATTCTTTATTTGGCACAGCCAGACTTTCATATTTTCCCCAGGTTCTCCTTTGAACGTAGGGATTCTCAAAGATATTCTAGGCACTGTAGTAATAGTGATTAAAGAACTTGACCCAGCGGTTTGTTTTCTCTTTTCTACTGTAAGGATTTTCGGGTTTCTTGAAAGGTCTTTATGAATGTTGCAAATTGGGTGGCATCTATTTTTGGTAGAATTTTGCTTGGGGTTTTCTTTTGCAAGGAGGAAGTTTTTTGAATCTGCTGCTACCAAGTTGTAAAAGTCTTAAATAAATTATTAGTGATTTAAAAAGACTGAACTTTAGCAATTGTAATTTAAATGCCAACAGAATTGGGACTTTATTAAGGTCAAAAAGACATCCTTTTATACATGTCGGCTTCATACAAATGTAAAAATACATAAATAAATAAATATAAAAATACATATATCTATATTGGACTTAACCTTTGAAGACATATATATTTAATTAACATAATGAAACAAAAAAATAAATAAAAAGAAATAAAAGGAAAAAGATATGTATACTCTATGACCTTATACTTCTAATTTGGTTATATTGACTCATAGTAATTAATTAGTGGTGCTTGGTGGCATGTCATATTGTCAGGGTCAGAATCACATCATACATGCGTCTGACTATCGTCTGGGAACATATCTCAGACTTGTAGGTCATCAAGGTGGATCAAATACCTTCTGGGGCATCCAGTTAACAGGGCGCAGTAGGAGTTCCATGGCACAGTCATAGTCAGTATTGTTACAGGAAGCTTAATATTTTTTAGCTTTTAAAATAATAATAAAATTATTTGATTTATCAGATATAATCTGACTTCCTAAAGATTCCTATAGTATTTTAGAAAAATATTTAACTTGACATTGATTTAACTATAAGATTGATAATAGGTTAAGACTTCTTGAAATTTAATTATAAATTAGAAGGTTTTGTTTATATTCTTTTGAATATAAAAATTGTATGTTTTCTTTTTTCTATATAATAAATATAAAAAATTAATTTTTAATATAGTATTATATCTATGTTATTTGTTTTTTTTATATATTCTTGATGTTTTTTAAATATATAAGTTTTTAATTAAAATATAAAAATTTTTTGTTTTTGTTAAAGTTTTTCTAAAATAAATTTTGAAATAAATATGAAATAGTTTTTTAATATAAATAATATTATTTATTGTTATAATTGTTGTTTTTATTATATTAGTATAATAAATATTTAACTATTAATAATATTTTTTTTTTTAAGGTGAACATACATTGATATGAATCTTTATTGATACATAATATCTAGATAGACATCAAGTGTCTTCTATATATGAAAATATGTTTAATTGAAATGATTTTATATTATGATATCTTATATATATAGAATTAACATTGCCTATTGACTATTTCTAGTAATAGTTTACCTAATTACCTTTATTAATTCAGTTATGTCAACTTACATCTCGGAAGTGGATTCATACTCTGGATGGAACAAATTTAAGAGGTGAGAAGTCCTGCCATTAGTTTAAATTTACTTTCTTGTTAGATTCAGATTCGGTAACCTTGTGACTACTTATGGTTAAAGAACTATAGAATGTTATTATAGAGACTGATCCCAATCACTTTAGTCACCTGTTATCACTAGTCCTCAAGATGTATCACTAGCATAGCATAGTACAACTGTTCTTACCACCTGTGGTCATGGTATCCTTGCTTGGATTCTTGATTATCCTTGTTTTAGTCCTTAATAGACTCACTTGGCTTAATGATTTTTACTTATCTTCTCATCACCTGTAGCTGATGATCTTGCCTTGTGTGACTCATATTTTTAAGCTCGAAGAGTATTAGTATAGGATAGATCTCAAAATATCAAATTGGGATAGACTAGTTTAGGATCTGCCTCTTTTGTTTGTACTTGTGCTATGAAGTCTGTCATGCCAGGGGGTTGAGTTTGTGGACTTTTATCAGAATTAGACCAGAAGCCTTTTCTTATACAACCTTTTTTGCTTCACCTGTTTTTAGCCTATGATCATCAAAAAGACCAGAGGTCCCATCTAAAGATGGGTCCCTAAAATATTTAGCATATAAAATTTACGTCCCTTTACGTCCACGTCCCCTAGAGGACATAATTCCTAGCTCTTTATTTTAATAGGGATATAATTCCAGAAATGATTTGTATAGATGCTTAAAACTATAAAGAACCTTTGTAGGTAGTTTTTTTTTATTTCTTAATATAGAAATGAAAATTTTTAATAATAAGGGACATTTGAATTATGTCCTCACAAATAATTTAGGGACCCATCTTTAGTCCCATTTTCATATAGCCTAACTGAATATGGATGTGATTCGAATGTCTGGGTACAATATTTGTGACAATTCGGTAAATCCACAAATGAAGAATAAATTTATACATTTGTCTCTTGTGAATACTAAACTAGGGATACGCATTTAGAGACCATGGAGTACTACCTACTGTACTATTGATCCACTGGTTAACTATTAATAATATTAAATACTTTTATTAATAAATAATTTATATAATTAGTAATAAAAAATCTTTCAATGATTAAATAAACATTTCAAATACTTGTTTGATTATGAAAAAAAAATAATAATAATAAGTAATAAAAATAAATTAAATTAAAAGATTCTAACAAATTCTTTTATAAAAATTCTTTTTTTTCTTATAAAATTTACTATATAATATAATCATTATAATTTTTTTTTTCTTTTCCGTTTTTTTAATTTATATTTTATTTTGAATAAATAAAAGAAGCCACTTAGTATCTTTTAGTATAATATAGTTTTTTTAAATATACGTTGAAAGATTTAATAGACAAGCTAATATTAAATTTAATGTATTTATTATATCTAAAAATTATTTATTCTTTCTTCATATATTTTTTATATCTTTATATACTGCTATATAATAAATAAGGAAATAAGTTTTTTCACTAAAAAAAGAAAAAGAAAAAATAATTAATATTTATAAATTGACTGTTAAGCCAGATAGAGTACTAATATTATTAACAATATTAATCGAATTAAAAAGAAACATATAATAGTAGATAATCAATTTCATGTAATTATTCACAAATTTCTAGTTAACGAAGAAATTTATTATATAATTAGTAGTTGTACATAATTATTTCTGGAATTAGATAATCTATCTAATGTCCGGATTGGCTGAAATTGAAAAAAACTGCCATTTTTGTTTGGTCTTATAATGAACATGATACGTTACCTAACAGAATTTTTGTACTTTGAAATGTTTGAAAAGTCATTAACGGACCTTATTCGCGGCATCCGTGCTAACAAGAAGAATGAACAAAAGTACATCGCTTCATGTCTACAAGAAATTCGCCAAGAAGTAAAAAGCAATGATCCAGACGTTAAGGCGATTGCTGTTTCAAAGCTGACCTATGTACGTGATTTCAATTTTAAGCATTAGTCGAACGACCTATAAAGTAAAAAACGTAATTCGAAGTTCGTGCTCATGTTTATCGATCCTGGTTCCGTTATAATTAACGCGAAGAACATCTTTTACCTTCGATACGTTTATAGCTTCAAATGCTTGGATACGATATGTCGTGGGCTTCCTTTCACGTAGTAGAGGTCATGTCATCTTCCAAATTTCCTCAAAAGCAATCAGGATACTTGGCGGCAACACAGTCCTTTAGACAGGATACCGACGTGCTAATGCTGACCACGAACCTGTTGAAAAAAGTAAATATTAAATAAGTAGTTTTAGTCAGCCATTACGGATATGGTGTAACTGTTATTATTCATAGGATCTCGCGTCGGGAAATCAACTTGAAGTAGGCGTTGCTCTTAATGGATTATCTCATATCGTCACACCAGACCTTGCTCGCGATCTGTGTCAGGACCTAGTTTCTATGCTCAGTCATTCTCGTCCTTATGTACGAAAGAAAGTTGTTCTTGTTCTTTATAAGCTTTTCTTGAAATTCCCAGAAGCCTTAAGAATAAGTTTTCCACGATTAAAAGAACGACTAGACGATTCTGATTCATGTGGGTTCTTTTACACTTGAGATTTCATAACCGTCTTTCTGGGACTTTCGTACTTACCAAAATATGTAACCTGTAGCGGTTGTATGCGCGGTTGTAAACGTTGTATGTGAACTTGCAAAAAAAAATCCAAAAAACTATTTGTCTCTTGCTCCACAGTTATTCAAGTTATTAAACACATCAACGAACAACTGGATGCTTATTAAAATCATAAAATTGGTAGGTCCGGAAATGATATAATTGCTCTAAGGGACGACGCGACTAAAATTATATGTACACTTTAAAGTTTGGTGCTCTGACACCACTCGAGCCCCGTCTCGCAAAAAAGCTTTTACCACCGATCACACACCAAATACAAACAACACAAGCAATGTCATTGTTATATGAATGTATACACACGGTGATTACAGGTGACATGCTGACACTTGGTGGAAGTTCGGATGCTCTTGCGGCGATGTGTGTCAGCAAGTTGAGAACATTTTTGGAAGATGTGGATCAAAATTGTATCTTTTTATTATTTAGTTAAACTTATAATTAGAATAAAATTATGTTCCCTTGACCGATGAGATTTACCGTTTCAGTGAAATATGTTGGACTTCTAGCGTTAGCCAAGATTCTTCCGACGCATCCAAAGCTAATATCCGAACATCGAGACATTATTCTGAAATGTATTGACGATCCGGACATTAGTATTCGCCTTCGCGCTCTAGACTTGGTGGTTGGAATGGTAATAATGTTCACCACCGTACCCTCTATTATGTAAATATATTAACCTGACACAATTGAATTGCTTTTTAAGGTAAATAAGAAAAACCTCTCTGACATTGTCAAGCGATTGATGTCTCACCTCTTGCCAAGTAATAATAATAACGATGACAACAACAATAATGATAATAATGGGTCATCTACTAGTTATCCACCTCCATCAACGTTGTTTGAACCAGCCTATCGAACCGATATCATAAATCGCATAATATTCATTTGTTCCCAAAACTCATATAGTAACATCACAAATTTTGAATGGTATATTGCTGTGCTAATTGATCTCACGAATATTGCTGGTGTCAATGTTGGTAAACTTTTAACGTCACAAATAATGGATGTCGGTGTGCGTGTTAAAAGTGTACGACAATACTGCGTTAAGACCATGGTAAAGGGATTTGAAATAGTTTTTTCCGTTTTACGTGACAATTTATGGCATCTTATGAGATTATGGTTTAACCTTTTCTACTTAGCAACGGTTACTTTCGGACAAGAATATTTTGGAAAATTGTAAACTTCCACATACCAATGCCGAGGTTCTTTATGCCGCGGCGTGGATAACTGGAGAATATTGCAGGTTTTGATCCTATCGATATTGTTGAAATTTATTTATCGCGCTAACATATTATTCCTACAATAGTTATTTGGAAAATCCTCTTGAAGCGATGGAGTATCTCGTTCAACCTGGTATTACAAAACTTTCGCATAATGTACAGGCCGTGTATATTCATAGTATTTTGAAAATATACGCATATTGGGCAAATAACCTTTCATACAATTGGAATGATGATGCAAAACAAGAATTGGCGCGGTTTACCTTAACATTAAAGGAAAAAGTTGGAATGTTCTGTTCGTGTTCGGATTTAGAAGTACAAGAACGAGTAATTATATTTATGCCTCGTGTGAATGAAGTTTTCTTAATACATTTTCAGGCTCTCAACAATTTGCATTCTTTTTTGGCATTTCTTAATATAGGCATACAATATACGCGAAATATTTTCTATAATTTGTGAGAATTTGACGTCGGCGCCCAAAAATAACTATCTTGCTCTTGGAAAGCCCCCTCAAGTTATCTCTGAAATCCAATCACTTTTCTTTGCTTACGAGCTTAACCCTGTAGCTCCCAAAGCTCAAAAGAAAGTACCCATTCCCGAGGGACTAGATTTGGACGCATGGATAAATGAACCGCTTCCAGAATCGGCGAATAGCGAAAGCGAAGAAGAAGAGGA
>CAJVPV010001352.1:0-16231 GCA_910591835.1 Acaulospora morrowiae
ATACATAAAATATGCTTTTGTTAATAAAATAAAAAGTTTGATATATAGAGACTATTTCCGATTAATTTTAATAATTCCTTCATTTATTGGGGGGCACTGTATATAAAAATATTGTATGGAATTAAAAGTAATTCTGAAGCTTGCTAATATTGAATTATAGAGATAATCTATAGAAGTAAAGAGACAGTTTCTCCTTGATCTAACTTCTTTGCTACTTTAAAGTTATTTGTTTTGTCAAAGTTTGTTGCGATAGAGAGTTTCCAATCATATATAAGATTGTAAACTATAGATATTAATTTCTATGATACTTTAATTTTTTAAAGTGCTGCTTTGAAGCTATAGAGATTGACTAAGTCAAAAGCTTTTGCAATATTAAATGAGAAGATACAAAGTTTGTTATTAAGGTTGATAGCTATATTCAATATTAATGTTATTATTGCCAATAGTTTTATAGTGTTTTGTTTTACCAGGTCTACAAAATTAGCTTTTAAAAAAATATTGTTTTTAACAAAGATTGATAACAGTCTTGTATTAATTATTTTTATAAAGATTTTTTGATTGCTTCTATTAATAAAATTGGTCTAGTGTCTGCAATTTTTTGTGATCATATAATTTTTCTAAGTAAAAAGACCTTTTTCAGAACTATAAAATATATTCACTGTCTAGAATAATATTGTACAATTTTAAAAACGTTTTCTTGGAGTTGTTATTCAAATAGTTGATTATTTCATAAGTGATTCCTGAGATACCAATTGTCTTGTCTGATAAAATACTATTAAGAGTATTTGAGAGTTCATTGAATTCTAGGGAAGCTTGGAATGTTTTGTAGATTTTACTTGATATTAATTTGATTGGAAATTATATTTCTTTCCAAGGTTTATTTACTAGAAAAAAATTACTCTCTATAAATATTTTTTTGAAATGTTCATTAATAATTTTTTTGATTGTGTCAGGATTATCAGTTAAATTTCCATTTGTGTTTGTAATAATATTAAGATTCAAGAAAGGTTTTAACTTGTCTAAGGCTCTTTTGATAAAACTCTTTGGTTTTTTCCAAAAGTTAATTAAATTGATTATAATGGCCTTATAAACTTATTTGGCTTGCTATTCTTTGATATTGTAAAGTTTCTTCTTGATTAGTATTCTCCTTAAGTTGTTTAATAACCTATAGCTAACTAAAATACTTTTATGAATTTTTGATAAATAAATGCAATATTTTTTGAAAAAATAATTGTATTGTGATTTGATATACTATTTTTTCTATTTTTATTAATTATTTTTTTAATATATTTGATTATTTTAAAATATTAAGAACACCCTGGTTTTTTTGCCTTAAGAGATCATGGTTTGATTAGAGAAAGATTATTCATTGCCACAATAATTAAAATATTATTAAAGATAACTTATAAAGAACAGTTAATTACTGATAATTTAAGATTAACTTTCTTTTTAAAGTTAGCTTTTTGTTAATTAGATGCTAATTTCTAATCAAAAAGTTTTGTCTGGTATCCAGGTGCTGCTGGTTTGTATTCAAACTAGTTAAAAATGATTTGTACTTGCTTATAGTTTGTAATGATTAAAAAAGAGTCAAAGATTTTGTGTCTAGAACTTTGGCTCCTAAGTAATTAATGCATCAAATTCGATTGATTCTTGAGACACTTGACTGAATATATATATGAAGTCATTTTCTTTGTTTACTGCTTTGATAATATTGATTCAATTATATATGTGGTTAAAAATTTTCTTTTTAAAATTTGTTATTAGAATGCTAATGGCTGAGATGCCATATGAGTATTTTTCGAAGTCTCTAGCTATGACTTGATGCACTGAATTCTTAAATTTCCTGATAAACCTAATTAATATTTTGACTGCTATTTTTTTTCATTGTGCTTGTAAAGAAGATATATAGAGATTATAATCAAAACAATCTTTGGTTTAAATTTGAGATATACTGCATACCAATATTTATTCTCAGTATAGGTTTCAAAAATATAATTTTTGAGATCTCTTTATAATCTTATATATGTTCTATTTTTGGATGAATTTAATAATATATTGGTAATTATTACCTAGTTAAATAGCAGTAAATTGTTTTTTGAGATTTTTATTTCTGAGCAGCACATTATAATTCTTTTATTTTTGAGATCTTATGTTAGTATTGCAAGTTTGTTCTTGTTGTTTAGACTGCAAACATTTAGTGTTGAAATATTGATTAAGTTTTTAATCTTTGATATAAGTGAATAAGAGAGTTTGATATATTAACTATTTGTACTTAAAGAATGGCTACAGTTGGATATTGGATTTATTTTAATAGATGAAAGGAATTAAATTGAAACCAGGCTCTAGTAAATCTTCAGAAACAATATATTTCTCTGGCAGTCTATTGAATATATATTTTTTATATAGCTAAATAATAAGTATGGATAATTTCTCATTGTCTTTCAGAAAGAAAAAAGTTTCAAAAAAATTCTTTTCTATCATTTTGTTTAATTTGTACATAATTGACAATGGTAGTTTAGGAGCTTGAAACCAGTCTTCTGGGATAAAACAGAATTCATATCTTTTGCAAAGTTTGTTTACTGCAAATAGAAAGTCATTTAAGCAGTAATTAATATAATTGACAATTTTTAGTAATTTGTTCAATTTAATGATCTTGGAAGGAAGTTTCTCTTTGTCTATTTGCAAGATTGATGAATTAATTCATTGAGGACCCAAGGACAAGTTAAATTTGAAGTCTTTTTGTAGTCATTTGATTAGAGTCATTGTATCTTCTTTAGTTTTTGCTGGAATTGGCATGTCAATTCATTTAACAATAAATTAAAGAAGCTGAAAAGAAATCTTTTAAACTTGTAGTAATTTAAAAAAAGAGTTCTAAAACTGTACTCTTTCCTTAGTATTTTTATAAACTCTCTTGTATTTATTAAAAGTAGATCATATGGAAAGTAGCCTACTAGATATTTAAAAAGGAGCTTATATAAAGCTGGAAGTGGAGTTTTTAATAGAAGTAGGTTAAAAAACATTTTGAAAAGTTTTGCAGAAACTTTGTAGAATTTAGTAAGTTTCTTAATTTTTGTTAACAAATTCTTAAGATTTTTTCTTTTTGTAATATAAAACAGATATTTGACATCATTATTTAAGCTTATGGAATTCTCTGGAAGAGTGGAGAACTTAAAGAAATATAATTTTGGCAACTGAAAAAATTTATAATATGTTCTTAATACAGATATCACATTAGAAAAGTATGATTTTTTTTTAATTGGCAATAGGCAGAAAAGCTTGATTACTATATTTGATAATACTTGTTCCAGCTCATTTGAAAGAATTGAAAATAATTCATAAAGTATTTCTTTAATAATATCTAATAATTTCATATAATCAATATAGATGTCATCATCTCTCAAAAAATAGTTGCAATCAAATTCAAAAATTTGCACAATCTTAAAGAATTTAAATTTGCTAAGATTTGTAAACCTAAGATATAATATGAAGAGTATTGAGAATTCATCTTATTTTTCTCTTGATTCTGCAGTTAATATAGCCAATATCATTATTTATTTTGTAGTTCTTATGGGCTTTAATTTTTAGTGTTTTGTATTTCTTTTAGTAATTTTTCTTAAATAAGTCATTTTTGATAAAGGATATGAAAAAAGTTATGTCTTTTAAAAGAATATTGATGAAGATTGCAAAGTGGGGTTCCCATATAACAAATCTTTTTGGATACTTTTGATTTTTGTAAACAATTCAACAACAACTTTTGCATTTGTACAAATTGAAAAAAGTTGTAAGGCAAATTTTTTAATTGTATTGTGTTTATTAACAAAGAATTTGTCAGAATTAATATTTTGCATAACTTGTGAATCATCAATTAGTCAATTGAAGTTTGAATTGCTTTCTAGAAGGATTTTAGTTATTTGGTTTTCTTTATCATTTGAGAGTGTTAATATTTGTAAACTTGTTATTGAGTTTTCTAGTGTTATCGGTACACGGCGAGTCTGTCGCTAATCTGGACCAGATCGTCGCGTAACGGTAAGTATGTAGGGGCTTGTGTCGCTTGCTAACCAGAGGCACTTGTTAATAAACTCCCTTCTTTCTAGTCACCGGTCTAATCTTATACCACAAGCTGTTGTGGTCCCTCAAGATTCTATAAGCGGCAAACAACCAATTAAGGCAAGTTTATTAATTATGCTGCGCAATTACAAGTATTACAAGTTTATACAATAGCGATGGTTACTCTCTGTTTTAACTAGCTAAACCCTCCCTATTTATACCCGCTGCGACGCGTATGCTGATATACCGTCGCGTCCTGCAAATCCCCGATTAGACTATTTAGGCTTTATGATGCAGGGTTCGATGGATCGCGCCATATCACATGACTGACGACGATCCTAGCAACCCACACATTTTTCCCCACTAACACTAGTAAAAAAATATATAAGAAAGCCTTGAGATCTCCAGTAAACTTGAATCCTTGCTAAGCCAGCTTGCCTTATTTAAAATATCGATACTCTTCAATTGGAAGAAAAAAAAGATCTTGATATGTTTCTTCTATAAGAGGTATGTTTTCTTGTATATTAGCTAGTTCTTATTGAACTTAATGATCAAATTTAATTAGGAAGCTAATGTTTTCTATGGAGTTTGCTTAACCTGTTAACATCATATATATGTCATTATCAGAAAAGAGGCTAGTGGATTTGATAGTATTTTTTGATTTGTTGTGATTGATGCTTGTATAAACTGCATTGTGAAGATTATTTATTGGCATCATATCACCTGGGTTATGTAAATTATTGGTTCATATGTTGTATTGCCTGATATACAGATTGCATTTGTGTTATTTGAAGCTGCAAAGAATATACAAGATGTTTATACATTACTTTTAGTTTTAGCTGAAATAGAAATATTTATAGTTTGTTAATTGTTATGTAGGAATAAGCTGTTTGAATTTTTTTTGATATTTGAAAATTTGTATTTTTTTTGACAAGGCTTGAGATAAAATGAAAATTTGTAATTTCTTGTTCTTTATCCAAAACTGATGTATTGGAAGGTGGATAAGATAGGATATCATATGTTTTTTCAAGTTTAAATTTGATATTATTTTTAATTATATTAATTTGATTTCAAGAAAAATAAAGAATATAGTTGAGGTTACTTTTTAGAATCTTTTTTATAATAGTCTTACTTATGTTTAAAGCAAGATTATTTCTTTTTTAATAAAAAAAATTATTGAGATTGTTTTGGGTATTGCTTTTTTGGTTAGTAATAGTTAAGAAGGCTTGAATATATGAGTAAAAAAGGGAATTGAAACTTGTTATTACTTGTTTGAAGTTAATAAATATTATATTCACTATTGAGAAATTGTTACTATTGTTTAAGTTTTGTAATGGAACAATTCAAAATTTAAAGAAGTCAGTTAAAAAAGAGATAAAGAGCTTTTGTGCTGATTCAATAATTTGAATATTGTTTGTATTGGTTTCCTTATAAATTATAGAGAATAAATAATTAGCTGGATTTACAATAACAATAACAATAAGGGTATGAAGTGAATTTAAAGGTTTGCTTTTAAAAGTAGAGCTTTCAAAAGGGCTTGCTATTTTTTTTTTATAATTGATAAAGATAAATTTATATAATTTTTTTTAAATAATTTTTATAAAGATTATAATATTCTCAATTATAAAAACAAATCTTTATATTAGAAAAAAAATTCTTTTTCATATATAACATTCTTTTTAAAAATTTCCTTTTATAGTAACTTTTTAAAAATTAAAGAAAAAAACATCACTTTTGCTTCCTAATATCTACAAATCCTCTACATCTTTCTAGTCTTCATTACAAAAGTCTCAAGGAAATTAAAGAAATATATTGGTGCATCGAGATGGGACTTCTGGTTAGGAAGAAGCAAGTTTGAGGACCTTGCTCTTTTCTTGAATTGAATAAGAAAAAACTTGTGGCGGTTATTTCTTTATAGATTTTCCTTAAGGCTTTTTCCATTTTCACTTCTTATCAAAACACTTTTTATCAATATACAAATACTTTTAAATATTTCTTTTCTTTTGCCAGAAGGTCTTCTTTTAACACAAAACTCAAAACTTTACATCAAAACTATATATATTGTTGGATTGGGGAACCAGCAATATATATAAAACATAACTTTCAATATTGTCCAACACACTATATTGCGCTACAAAAAAACCAAAAATCTTTTTCAAAAAATTTTTTATCAAAAAACCATAATCAGCTTATCCCTGGTAACTGATCAACACTTTAGTTCTAACTAATCATATCTTACAAAATATCAAAACACATCTATTACATTTACCAAAAATTAATATAAACAACTTCAAAAATAGAAATTTATACAATAATATGATATTTTACTATTAATAAACACCAAAACAACAATTATGTTCTATCAAATATTAATTAAAAATCAACAATAACATATTACTATTATAAAACAACAATTAACAAGTCTAAACGATTATCAAAAAACCTTTTCAATATTTTTGTTCTTTTTAAACAACAGTCTGGAAATGGCTCATATCAACAGTAGCCTGGAAGTGGCTTATATCAACCAACTTATACATTATTCAATCAACCACTATACAAACAATAACAAAATTACTTCTAATATTACTACCTATCAACTATCACCACCATGTATTATCAGCTATCAACAATTTATGTCATCAACACAATTATAAATTTTGGAGAGTAGCCTGGCCATTGTTATCGTCACCGGCAAGTCTGTCGCTATAACGGTTCACTCTTCGCGTGACGATAGTCCGAATGCTTAAATTTCGGCACTAAATAAAGTAAGGCTTTAACTTCGAGGCAGTTACAATTTGGCCAACTTGCGCACTTGCTAATCTCTTCTTGACTGTCTTTTCCTCTAGGTGCGTCTCAAAATTACAAGTGTCACTCTTATAGTGCAAAAGGTAACGTCACGTCTTTTCCTTCTTAAAGACATTTACTTTAATGTAGTGAAGTGGACTTTGTGTACACTTTAAAGAATGTATTTTGTTTATTGTGCAAAGCAAGATAGCATTTATTTTTTTTAAAACGTGAATGTGCAAAAACAAAGAAGCGTTCTGAGAACGAAACTCTAAAATCGCGGAATTTCCACTCTCCCTTCCAAACTACATAAACTACCTATTTATATGCCTTCCTGACACGTGTTTACCCAGTACCCACTATTACCAATTATTATATCATTCCACTATCACCAATACTTATTGTTGTATGACATGTCACAATATCGTGTTCTTATCTCGATTGTTCCCACAACACCATTCAGAAAGTATATCAACATATGCTTCGTAGAAGTGGAACTATCAGAGTAGTATATCCAATGAACCTTTTTTATTTTATAATTAGTTTTTATTACATTTATACTTGTCTAATGTATTTTCTTTTTTATTTTATTTTTGTTTTACTTTTTATTTATTATATTCTATCAAAATTTTCTAAGTAAGTAAATATAGCTGCCACCCTCAACTATATTTAGCATACAATATTGTTTTAAAATTTCTTTTTCAATATTAGTTAAGTATAGACAATGTAAGCAAGCTAGCATTAAACTTGCTGCTATTGTATGTAAGAGATATTGTTTCTTTTACAATATATACTTTTTAAATATACAAATTAAATAAAGAAATGATATTTACCTATTAGAAAAAAAAAACAAATCTTTTTAAATATTTTAAATATATAAAAGACTATTTAAGTCTTAATTTAAAAAATTTGATTATACAAGTATTTGAATACAATATACAATATATAGTATTTTTTTAAATTTATAAATTGAACTAAATTTAAATTTTTTTAATACTTTAGAAATTATTCTAATTATTTAATATTTATGAAATATAAGTATTCTTTATAAGTAAAATCTAACTTTGTTATATAATTATATATAAAAACAAAAATTTTCTATATTAATAAGTATTAAATGAATTAAAAAAATATTAGCAAGTATTTTATAATAATGCAAATATAATAAATTAATAATATAAACAAAATTTATTATTGTAACAATTTTAATTTTGATAATAAAACATAATTAAAGATTTTTGATCTTATATTATATCTAAGAATCTTAACAATTTATTTTGATTTGATTTTAATTCTTAGATCTAATATATAAGTTATACTTTACTATAATTTTTAATTATGTTTTGAATCTTATATAAATCTATATAAGTTTGATTTTCAAAATCATATATTTTTTTAATTCGTGAAATATAAATAAGCGCCAAAAAAAAAATTAGTCAAAATTAATAAAATTAAAAAAAAGTATAAATAAACCAAAAAAATAATATAGATAAATAAAAGAAAAAATAAGATATAATAATAATAATAAAATTGTTAATAATAAATAAAAACTAAAAAAGATAAATGAAAAAAAACATTAAGAAAGAAATATAAAATCTGATTTAAATATTGAATTATATTATGAAATTTAAAATAAATAAAATTATTAAAATTAAAAATTAATTTATAATTAATATGATTAAAATTGAAAAAAAAAACACATAACAAATAAATCAATTTAAAAATATATTTGAAATTATTGAATTGTTATATAATTTAAAATAAAAAATTAAAGAAAACTATAATAAATTAGTAATAACAAAACCATGGTTTTGAAAATTGAAATCAAATAGACTTGCATAGACTCACATGAGATTTAAAATAATATTAAAAATGATGGTGGATTGTAATCAATATATTAAATTTAATATAAACCTACAAATTGAGATTCAAATCAAATCAAATCATTGAGATTCTTAAACAAAATTAAATATATAACTATCAATTATAATGCCATTAACTCAATACAAATTAAATTAAATATCAGTAAATGACTTATAAAAGAAGAATTTATAACTTGTGATATAATTTAACCATCCAATATATTGTAATAAAGTTATATTTAATGGTATTAATACACTAATAGACTATAAAATTTATAAATAGTTCATTATAAACAAAAGTATTATTTATTAATAATGAAGTTATATTAATTGAAAATTTGAATATAGAATATATAAAATAAGCATGAAAAAATATTATAAAAACAATAGAAATGGAAATGTGATATTGAGACATGTTATACAACAATATTAATAACAATAGTAAAATAATACAATAATTGATTATAACATATAACTGGGTGAACATGTCAATAAGATATATAAGTAAAATAATTTTTTATAGTATATAGAATTTTAGTAGAATTTTTTATACAATAAATGAGATAATCAGAAATAAGTTTATTTTTAATTTATTTGTTCTAAAATATTTTTAAGGTTAGATATGGTGATACTGTATAAGGAACATTGTTGCCAATTTAAATAGCAACCTGATGTAAATAATAACCTTCTTTTAATAAGGTAGCTTTTTATCTCTTTTTTATAGACAATTGTTTTAAGGATATTTGATTTATACAAGTTTGAATAGGTTTTTCCATTTTATATTTTTTTTGTAAAAAAACTGACAAATTCGTGTAACAATAAATTTTTATTAATTATACCATAAACTTTTTTTATTATTTTAATCACTATTTTACTGTATACGCTGATTAGATTAGATGATACACTGTATATACCCATTGATTTTGGCATTATTTATCTGATATTATCAAAATTTAAGTGATCAACGATCAACGATTAAGTGTTGCATTTTTTTTGGAAGCCAGTGTATAAGGGACAAACATAAAATTATTTTCTCATTCTTTTTATATTAAATAGAGAAAGAATAATTGATGTTTCCCGATCTTCTTAATTACATATACTATTTTTCAATAAACTAATTCGAACCAGAAATCTCCAGGATTTTTTGTTTCTTTTTTACAAAATAAACCGACAACCCACAAATTATAAAAATTCCAAGAAATCCAGCCGTAACACTCAAAACAATCAGTTTCGTATCGTTTCTAGTAGATGCAGCCTGACTACTGGTAGCCGGAGTATCAGTAGATAAAGTATCAGTAGATGGGGTATCAGTACCTGAATTAGATGGAGTAATCACTGGAGTAAATGAGTCGATCCATTTATAATTTATAGTATCAAGAATATACAGTTTTTCGCTATAATCCCACGAAACTGAACTATTTGGTGTCGATCCTAATTTATATAATGTGATTATTTTTTTATATAATAAAGTACAATTAAATATAAAAAATTATTTTCAATATACCAAATGCGACAATCATATAATCTTCATACATGGTTGCCGAATGATCCATTAGAGGTGGTGGTGAATTTTCGGTTTTTATAGTGTACCATCTGTATGGTATAGAGCTTGTATTTAATATAACGAGATTAGGAGTAGCTGCAAAATTTCTCTTTAAATCCGTTACTCCGCCCAAAACAATGATATGACCGTTTTTTGCTTTAAAATAAAGTATTAAGATTATGCATTTCCATATTTATCCGATATTTCAAAAGTAATACCGTATACGTACCAAGTGCGGCTGTGTGTTGTACACGTCCTTGCAAGTTATCGTCTGTAGTGTTCTGTAATTTTAGTATTTTCTTAATTACATAATATGACACTTTCTAAATTGCATATTTATCAATAAAGAAGTACTACTCACGGTTGAACTCCAGGATAAACTCTTAGTGTCAAAAAGTTTAAGCTGTTTGTAATTATAACTATAAGTATTTAATAATTTGTTCAAAATAAAATAAATAAAATCAAGAAATTATACTTCGTTAAAAGGAACGGTCCTTGTACTATTCGGGCTGGTGTGTTCCCTCCCTCCTATATAGATTATAATTCCATTTTCTAAAAGTGTTGCGGTATAATCTAACCGGGGGTTTGGATAATTTTGAGTTGCTGGGTAATTGGTCCAAATATTATTGGTAATATCAAGAATGTACATATCATTATACCATGAACCGTTAAAAGAGGTAAAATTGGTTATTGTACCTCCGCCAAAAATATACACTTTTCCTGATTTATCTACCACACCCTTCGTCTCTATTAGATCGAGTGGCAGATTTCCACTTAAAATAGGAATGCTCCAATTATTATTATCGCTATTTAATGTATATATTCTTATGCTTGAAGGATTAAAATTAAAACCACCGATTAAGTAAATAGTAGAACTATTTAATGGACTAACTATTGAAGTGGAGTAAATCGAATAATTATAAAAACCGCTTGCATTAAATTGCACCCATTGTGGGTTATTAGTTTCAAATGGTTTGGATAGATCTAGGTAAAATGTATCATTATGAATATTAGTTCCATAATCCCCACCACCAAAATAATAGATTTTAGTGCCAACTAAAACTTCTGTTTGACCATATCTTGGCATTGGTGTAAAACAAACAGCTCCAGAAATAAAAGCTAAAATTAAAAAGATTAAATACATGTTAGAATTAATATTTTATTAAGTAAAGGAATAAGGAATTAACTTGCGTTGCTAAAAATGATTATTAAAACAACTACTATTTATGAACGCGGAAAAAACGCAATCTTATAAAATTCGAAAACACCTCCCTTTATTTAGCCAATTTAATTAATTTATTATACTAAAAAAGTCTATCTGTTATAAACATTTACCGAAAAAGGCTCATGACTTGACAATCTCACGCATAGATATAGTAAAAATCAAGATTAAATCTAATCTATACGGAAATAGGTTATAAAATACAATGATGTGTTACTATAATACAGTACAAGAATGCACTCGCAAAATTACACAACAGTGAATATGCTATAAAAGTAACAGACAACAGAGTATTAAATACCTTAGATGCAGGGGATTATGCGGGGGTTTTGTACTATCTTTGAATGGAATTTCTGTGCTGCAAAGTTTATGTTTTATAAAACAGAATTTAGCTTTGAAAAAGTATGTAATTCTGTATAGGTCATACACAAATAATCTTACGATAATGGACGTGTCAATTTTATTTTGGATCTGTTAAAATTTTTGGGTCTTTTTCTTGAAGATATATATAGATAACACTACCAATTAATATATTCCAAGATATTTTAAACGCTTTTTTTATAAAACCTTGTTGAGCCAAATGCGACAGGACTAAGGAAGAGTATAAACTAGGAGTTCTTGATGATATTACTAAAATAAATGTATTTTTGCATTTATTTTTGCAATGATCTTTACTATTATAATGACGTTTATCTAAAACCATTTGTCATTATGATTGTCAGCAAAAATTTCCATCCGAGATGCTGTATATTATTTGAATTAATGTAAAGATTATTGTTTAGATGATCTCAATAAATTAAATAAAATAATATTCCTCCTCTTGATATTCTTAAATGTATAGGTATAGATCTTTTAACTGAAAAATAGTGAAAATGCATGCTGAAAATGCTTTTCAGGACCATCATTTATTGACTATGGGTCATTGTATACGTCTTTATAATGTAAAATTTCTCATAATTTGGAAATTTTATTCGAATTCATTGTAATCGCACTCGCACAGGTGATGCACAAGGGACGCGTGGGAAGTAACTCCCCCGCGTCCCACAATAGCTACTTAGACTCTGAAAAATTAAGCATGAGTCTATTGTTACTCGATATAGATCCGATAAAGAAAAATATTTCTTAAAGGTTCATAACCTGACGATCTAATTTTCCAGATATTTCGATGATGTAAGAAAAAAAAATGAAGCTATGAAAAACAATATTGATATTAGTTGAGAAAACAAAATAGTACATTTATATTTCTTGTTAATTTTTTTTTTTTTTTTGTTTCTTTTTTTCGATATTCTAAAGAAACAGTATAAAAGTCGCATTTATTTGACTAAAATACTTAACAATAAAAAGTTTATTAGTTAAACAGCTAATAAAAAATCTTCTGGTAAAGATATGTTCAATACCTTCTACATTGTTTTCTTCAAATCTTTAACAGATTCACTAAATTTGCCTGTGACACAATTAGTGTTTCGAATGGATCAGTTCGGGTCAGGTTTGGATCGAGTCGATTGTCAACCCGAGTCCAACCCAAAGATCATCTGGGTTATAGTGATAAATTTTAATTAGTTATTAGAACACTTTCAATCAAATTTTTTTGGAAAATTTTGTTTCTAATTATCTACATTATTTTAAATTTCCCACCCATAATTTTTCTTAATTTGTTCATTGATAATTAAATTACATACGCATTATAATATTACATTACTCCTATGTGTCCACCCACCCTACAGGCAAATCGATCAGAATTACCGCTTCCAGCATGAGCCTTCTGGTTAGCCAAAATCATTATGGGAAAATCAATTCAAAAAGTTTTGATATCAGAATATAAAGAGACACCGTAAAAGGTTTAAAGGCAAAAAAGAAAAGGCGCGGGAGATTGCAGAAGCGGAAGAGAAAAAAAGATGAAGAAAAGAAACGAGGTTCATCTTATTTATATTTTTTTCTTTCAAGTTATTTTCCTTGATATTTTTATTGAATACAATTGTTTCTTTAGTGCATTAAAAAAAAGCATATGGGTGTTATAATGTATTTACGACTACCGAATGTTTTGATGGGTTATCTTACAGACTGCAGACAACAGAGACTCAAAAGACATAGGAATTGATCTTAATATTTGTTTATTAAAACTTCAGTGATCAAGCTCATTATGTAATTCAAAAAGCTGCAGATGACATTCTACAAAATTTAAAAAATGATTTACTTAAGGATTTTGACAAGAAAAGAAATGGTAAAACGGTCATGGTACCATTGCACCAGATAGATTTGCGCAGCTAGTGAATTTTGGAAAAGATAAATAGATTATTATTCTGGGATACCATGAATGACAATGAACTTTCTGGCAAGAATAATAATGAACTTGGAGATTCTGTATTATTTGATAAAAGAGAGAAGGATAAATTTGAAAAATATGAAGCAGAGTCCGAGGAGGAAAATGTGTAAAACCATTGACAATGGCGTTGATCAAGTTGAGAATAAAGAAGATAGAGAGTTTCCTTCGGTTTAAGAAAATGAATGGTTCTGAACTGTTATTGATCTAGATACTGCCAAATTAAAGGTCACTGGTGTACAGGATTTATAAAAAATATCTCCGCATAATATATGTACCTTCTAGCTTCAGCATCCAATATCAAATTACTATCTGAATCCAAACACCGCACAAGAAAACACGTCGAATATTATGTAAATACTTATAAACTCGAAAATAAATTAATAGATCTTTTTGGTTATTATAAAATTGATTTAGTAAATATATTGACAAGAAATTGAGAATTAATTTTATCGTGTAAGAAACTTTCCAAAGCTGGAACTGACAATGCTAAGCGACAAAGTATGCAACGTGAGATTTGCGAGCAAGGATTAGAATAGAATTTTAAAGAAATTTGAGATGAGATAATTCATAGTAGTGAAGGTGTCACTCAGAAAGGTGTGATTGAGGACGAAATAGAAATAGATGATAAACTTGTGTCAGCACATGATTCAATTTCTGCTTCTATCAAGGTTATTTTCCTCTGGTAATGACAGCGATACCTAAAGCTGTGAAGAGGCCGGATGGAAAAGTTAATGACTATTCCTATGTTTATTTAAGAATATTCCTCAATTCTTATTTCGACACCTTCATGTGGGTATTAAGGAGAATGACATTTTGCAATTTATAACTGAAGTCAACAAAATGCTAGGAGGGAGAAACCTGGATATTCTTTGACAAAATAAAAACATTGGCCTCATAGTAAAATCTAACAGCTCATTGAATAGCTCGACAAATAATTCATCATTATATCCAAATATTTTCCACATACAATCCCTACCATTTGTGAATGAGTATGGCTGGTTAAGAATCTTAAAAATTTAAAGAACAAAGTAATAAATTTTTTTTTTTTTTGCAATTTTAGAAATATTAAATTTTTTTACCTAATTTTAAACAATAGTATTTTTTTTAAAAAAAATTTTTTTATTATAATAAATAAATGAAGCAACAAGTTTTGACTAATTAAAGCATTAGAAAATAATCAAATTCTTAGTTGCGCGAGACGTCAAAATAATGCTATAGTTAATGATGATAACAATTTATAATGCTTATAACTGGGACTTCTTAAACACTTTATGCACTTTTACAATAATCTTGATTTATTAAATTGTATTTACATAAATATTTTTGCTTGAATGCTATATCCTTTTCCTGCTGCTTATCTAATTCTCTATTATTAATCGCTTCCCGATTTATTTTTCCTACAAGCATCTTTGACATCATAATTAGTTCTTAATTACGATTAAGCAATTTATTACATTTTACTTATGTTAGAAAAAAAATTATTTACGTATGAATTAAAATTCATCGTTGATCCGAAGTTTTATATTGTAACAGGGAGAAATGGGACGCGACTGTAGTCACGTGATCAATAGTCGTGACAATGGTAAGTCGGCTGTAATAATTAGGTAATAACGAGTGACGAGAGAAATTATGTAAGATAGCCTAAGCCCCGTCATTGTACTATAGCTTATTATTCTGTACCCAAGCCGCCTTAGCCAATTGTAAAGAAAGAGAAGTATAAAAAGAATGTAAATTGTAGAGAGACGAAAGTGAAGAAGTGAACAAGTGAGAAATTAATAAAGACTCGGTCAAATACAAACACGCCTAAAATCACCCTTTCATTCATTTACCCAGTAACGGTTACGCGAATCTCTGCTAGAGTTAGCGACTGACTCGTCGTTACACCGTTAAAATATCAATTTACCATTTAGCAGCCTGTTCATAAGCCTCTTCTCAAGCTGAATAGCCCAAGAACAATACAACTTCAATACTACCGGGTCTTCGGAAATAAGCCGCAGCTTTGTGGGTGCCTCACTGTATAAATAAAAATTGATTAATTGAGGTTTCGCTTGATCATTAATTTGAATCTTTCACTTACCAATACATATAAGTTTTATAGTAGGTGTCAATAGCTTGATGTGTCTCCCCACACGCTAACCAACACATAACCGCCCGTGGAGATCATTTTTTGCGGCAAACTTCTCCACTTGCAGACGCCATACATCTCGTCCGGCCAAATATTATTATTTTAATCAAAGCCATCTGTGTATCTAAGGGACTAAGTGCAAGAAGTATCCAATCTTGATCAGGAAGTTCTTATTTTCTTCACAGAATTTAATTAGACTAGAAAAATTATTTGACCATAATTTTAGTGGCAGACTTGGATTAGCTTCTAGGCCAACTGCTCTGAGAAATTGTGCAATAAAACTTAAAATATACATTAAAAACAATCATAATGAGAAAATTTTCAT
>CAJVPV010001353.1:0-16228 GCA_910591835.1 Acaulospora morrowiae
TCTAACTTTGAATAAAGATCTTCTTCGAAGTATAGAATATTTGAAGTCAAAGTTTATTTGGGTTAATAAACAAACATCTTAGTAATAATTATAAGTTAAATAATACCAGTGGAAGAGTTGCAAAAATCTGGATTGCTATATACGCAGTATTATATAAACATAATTTTTTATATAAAATCTAGTGATCGATATGTAAATTTTATTAATGTACAATATTTTGAACCCCTGTAAGAGAAAATGTCCCATGACTGATAAGTTTTAGATTTTGCATCACTCCAGAGCTTTGGAATCAGCATATGTCATGTGACTTTGAATATGTATTTTATTCTAATCATTAGTATTTTTTGGTCAAAAATTTAAATTCTTGATTATTAAGAAATCAGTATTGACAATATCTTTCAGTTATTAATAAAAAATGTTCCTTTTATCAAAATACTTATAGTTTCTTAAGATCATTTGAGAGATTGTTATCTGACTTTTTGAAAAAAATCAAAATTTTTGCCAGATATCTATAGATTTGTTATATAATATAAATATTGTTTTATTATGTTTTAATAGTTAATATGATATAATTGTTATTTGGATTTTTTTTAATATGTAATTAAACAAAAAGATTTATATATTTATAAATTTTTTATTTAATATTATTTATATTGATATTTAAAAATATGACTAATATATTTTAATTAATTGAAGAGTTTAATTGATTTGGTTTGAAATAATTATTAATTATCTGGAATAAATTGATTATGATTTTTTGATAAAAAAATTTCAAATAAAAATTTTTAAGTTTTATAGTATAGCAAGATATATTAAGCAATATTAAATAATAGATATTATAAAACTGCCAATGTTTCAAGCTAATAATGTAAACAATTTTAATATAAAATATAATTTTTTAAGTTGAAAAAAAGATTTTCAAGAAAAAAATACAATTATTTAATAAAGTTTATATATAGATAAAAAGTAAAAATAAAAAGAATTTTGGATAACTTTATAAGTAATTATTACAGATCTTTCTTTATACAATTCAAAAAAAAAAAGATTTCCAAACTTGTTTTTCTTTGATTAGAAATTATATTTCAATGTATTTATTTGATTTTTTGGTTTCTTTGAAACTCTTGTAGTAAAAATAAAATAGATATGAAGAACTTTGGAATATTGAAAAATAAAAAAATATTTGTTTCTTTATTTTAAAAAAATATATTAAAAATTTTTAAAGAAAAATGTTATATATAGAAAAAAGTTTTTTTTTAAAGAATTGTATATTTTTATAATTGAAGTTAGCTATTTCTATTAAATTAAATATAATGTTTATTTTCTTATATAAGAAAAATCAAAATATTTTATAATAAAGTTAATAATTTGATTTTATAAATTATGTTTACTTGTTGACTTTTAAATAAAAACTAAAAAAAGTTTTTTATAGATATTGAAAAGTTTATTAAATATTTCATTTATTAAATAATTTGTATTTGATAAATATGTATTACTGGATTGAATTTATAAATTATTAAAAAATAATTTAATATAATATATTATATAACTGTTTTATTTTATAATATATACAGTATCTGACTTTATTAAACAATTTAATTTGATTATAAAAGTTAATAAAAATTAAAAATAAACAACTAATATAAATATAGAGCAATTGTTATATTTAGAACAAAAATAATAACAGATCAATTGTTTATAAAAGCAAAACTTCACAAATATTATTTAGATTACTATTCAGACAACCTTTATTTCAAATATTATATTAAAATAAAAACTAAAAGCATATTTTCTTATGATATAATAAAAAATATTTAAATATGAAGAAAACAAGCTCTTGAATTACTTTAGAAAAAAATATTTCAAACAACAGTCAATCAAATATTAATTTATTAAACATCATAGCATACAAAGATATTGATAAAATTTATGCTCCAAATAGTTCTTAGTAAGTTCAATTACCTGTTTTTAATTATTAACAAACTCAAAAGTAAGAAAAGCCTTAATCAAAAATAACAATCTAATAAAAAAATCTGTTTTTTCCACCACAATAATCTTGTTATTTTGAATAAGTATTGGCCATTTTGTATTAATATTGTCAACCCACTTTCAGATATTAGTTTTGTTTTATTAATTAAAGTTGCAATAGGTATAATTAACTTACATTTGTAATGATTGTTAATGTAATAGTAACAAACTTTTGTTTTAATAAAAACCACACATTTAATATCCATTTGTGATTCAAAAAAAAAGTTGATTTATTATAACATAATTGGTTACCTGGGATATATCAAGTTAGGACTTTGTTTAAAATTACAGAACATTACGCTCCATGATATAAGGCAGTTATTCACTAATCAGCCTTAATATCATATCATTGATCACCGTGGCTATTGCAGTGGTGATTGATAATAACTATTAGATATATGTCATTTTAATTTTTATATTTAACTAAATTATTAAATTATGTATTAGAAAATCGTTAAATCTGAAGCCAAACATTATATTATTTAAAATTTATTATTAGATTATAATAATTATAAACATGTATAAAATTGTATAATATCTTGAGTAAATAAAAGGCAAAAGACAAACCAAGAGTCTACAAATATTTAAATTCTAAACAGTTAGCTATTCCCGAAATTTCAGACGCAATAATTTTATACAATCTTGACTAATAACAAAGACCTAATGCCAATATAATTAAACGAAATTGCATTCTAGGCAAATCTTCGGCTATAAAAGGTACTTTGACATACCCTTACGAATCAACGGGCGATCTTGCAAACTCGTAAAAAGATTTTGATAAGTTTAATATGTATGATAATGCAAACTAATACTGTATGCCTCTTCTACTTGAATAAATTATTGCGAGGAAAATAATAATTTTGAGAACTGGATCATCCAACTCCTTTACTTTTGTTTTACCATTATCTGAATATACCGCTCTTCGTTCTCCTTTTTAAGCTCAAACATAATCAAGAATTTGATCAGGGAATTACAGTATCTTGCTTCATATACAAAATTAACTTGCTCTTCGAATGTTTTAGCTTCTATATTAGCCACACTGATACCTCCCGTTTGCAAATGGTAAGGGTTGCATGTGGCAAACATTCAGGTATTATAATGAATTGGTTTCTCATAATATTCGATTATCTGCTAGGAGATCAATATTATGACACTTGTTTCTTTCGTCAAAGAATATCCAGGTTTCCCCCTCCTAGCATTCTTCACGACTTCGGTTATAAATTGCGGTATGTTATTTTCCTTGATACTTGACCACACGTGCTAGAAACCTGATCAGACTGTCAAAATTAGAATTGGGTTGGTGATATTTTCTTAAATAAATATATTAATGCATAGTCGTCATTACCTTTCTTCATTGACCTCCCCACAAATAAAAGGAGTATTCTCCTGCATTCTCAACAAAATCAATATCATCTTCAACATCTTAGAATCTTGATTCATTTAACAGCTTGCACTTTTTATTAGACTTTAAATGTCCACTTTGTGTAAATATTAGCGATTCAGGATCAATCACAGTTTTAGGTTAGAAGGCAAAGTAGCTTCGACAGAAGCAAAAATTGGACCATATTCTGGCACAGGTTTATAATATGTTTCCATTGCGTCGTCAACCGCGGCAAATTCACCACGACAAATTCTCTCTCCTCCAAGTTCTTTAAGAATTAATTATAATCCTTGCCCGCAAATTTCGCATTCAATACTTTCGCTTAGCGCTGTCCGTTCCAGTTTTGGAAAGTTTGTACACCATAAAGTCAATTCCCTATTTCTTGTCAATATATTAACCAGATCGAATTTGTTATTGTCAAAAAAATTTTATTTTATTCTCGCAGTCACGGGTATTTCTGTCTGATTCAAGTATTTGCATGGCATTCATCGTCTTTTCTTGTGTGATGTGTGGATCTGGATAGTAATTTGATATCGGACAAAGTCAGAAGGCATCAATATCATGCAGAGATGTTTTTGTAAAGTTTGTACACCACTGACCTTTTATTTGGCAGTATATAGACCAATAGCAGTTCGGAACCCTTCATTTTTTTCTTTATCTGAATGAATCTCTCTATCTTCATCTTCAACTTGATCCACGCCCAATACTCTACCATTTTCATCGTTATCCTCATCCACTGAATCAACTTTGTATTTTCCAAATTCATCATCTTTCTTTTTATCAAATACTACGACAACACCAAGTTCATCATCAATCTCGCCTAAATTCACCGTCATTCACGGCATCCCCAGAATGATAATTCGTTATTTTTTTAGCTGCGCAAATCTATTTGGTGCAATGGTACCAATGACCGTTTAAATATCTTTGTCTAAATATTTGAGAATATCATTTTAAAATTTGCAGAATGTCGTCTGCAGCACTTCAAATTATATCTTGAGCTTGATCACCATGGTTTTGATGAATGAATTCTAAAGTCAATTAATATGCCAAAAATAAATAATTGCATCCGCTTACAATAAATAATTATTTATTGTTGTTCTCTCGAGTCTCTTCTAACCGTGGCCTGTAAGATAACCCATCAAACTATTCGGTAGCCGCTAATACATTGGAATACCATAAGCTTTTTTTAAGCACTAAAAAAATTGTATTAATAAAAATCAAGGGAAAACAACTCGAAAGAAAAGATGATAACATTTCTTCTTTCCTTTGTCTCCTTTTCTCCTCGGCTTCTGTAGCCTCCTGTGCTTTCTTATTTTGCTAGTAAATCATTTAGTGTCCCTTTGTGATCTGGTACCAAAATCTTTCAGAATTATTTTTCCCGTAACGATTCTGACTCACCATAAGACTCATTATCTCGATTTGCTTATAGGAAAAGATTAAAGTAAGCGGTGTATAAATTAGTACCAGAAAAGAGAAAGACCATTGTATTCTTACAAATTACAACCTTAAATAATGACTCATCGCGTTGCTTTATTATTTAATGTGCTTGCAATTTCGTCAATGTGGCTAATAAAAAAATTGGAGCTAGTAATTTCTAGCGAAAAAGAATGTTTCAAAAAAAATTTCGGTTAAAAGAAATCATATTCAGAACCAGCCAGATAAAAAATTGTTTAAAAGCTAGCATACAAAATAAAGATGTTTAATATATAACAAAAAATAACTATGTGATACCAACACTTTAATAAACAATGAAATTATATAACATATAACCTGAACCTGACCCAGTTCGGGTTTGAGTTGATGACCAAAACTTGAATTGCTATTAATAAGTAATATCTAGTCGAACCCGACCCAAACTGACTCATTCGGAAATTGATTTATATACGGTACAGTATTTAATCTTTGGTCCATTACTTTATCAGTGTAACATGCAGTATATTACATAAGGCATAATGGTGCATCTGTATCGCTATTGCTTCTATGGTATTTTGAACTTTCGTTATAATGAATTTTATTGACAGAATGATTAAAGCGTCCTTAGGTGATGTTTATTAATCAGTTGTGATTTCCATTAATATTTTTTGAGTAAATTCATATTTATTGATGAGTTATATTCTTTAATTTAACTACAATTATAGAAGGTAAGCATATTTTCATTAATATTTGTTAAGTGATTGGTATCATAAGATCCGAATTATAATCTTTACTTTTAGGGAGTAATCATATTTTCATTAGTATTTTTTGAGTAAATTCATATAATAGGTGGTTTAATTGATCTGAGTTATATTTTATACTTTTAGGGGGTAAGCATATCTTCATTAATATTTGTTGAGTAAATTCTTATCATATGAGGTTTAATTGATCCAGATATATTCTTTACTTTAACTACGATTATAGATGGTAAGCATATTTTCATAAATACTTATTGAGTAAATTCATATCATATGTAATTTAATTGATCCGAATTATATTCTTTTACTTTAACTACAATTACAGACTGTAAGCATATTTTCATTAATATTTTTTGAGTAAATTCACATCACAGGTGGTCTAATTTATCTGAGTTATAATTCTTTAGGGAGTAAGAATATTTTTATTAATATATGTTGAGTAAATTTACATAATGAGTGATTTAATTAATCTGAGTTATATTCTTTACGTTTAGGGAGTAAGCATATTTTCATTAATATTTGTTAAGTAAATTCATATAATAGGCGGTCTGATAGATCTGAGTTATATTCCTTACTTTTAGGGGGTAAGCATATTTGCATTTATACTGTATTTGTTGAGTAAATTTATATCACATGTGGTTTAATTGATCCGAGTTATATTCTTTACTTTAACTACGATTACAGAATGTAAGCACATTTTCATGAAAGCTTGTTGAGTAAATTCACATAATGGTGATTTGATCTGAGTCATATTCTTTACTTTAACTGCGATTACAGTCGGTAAGCATATTTTCATTAGTATTTGTTGAGTAAATTTATATTATAGGTAGTTAATTGATCTGAGTTGTATTCTTTTAGGGAGTAAACATATTTCCATTAATATTTATTGAGTAAATCCATATCATAAGTGACTTAATTGATCTGAATTATATTCATTACCTTTAGGGAGTAAGTATATTTTCATTAATATTTGTTGAGTAAATTCATACCATAGGTGGTTTTATTGATTAGTTATATGCTTTAACCACGATTTTAGACGGTAAGCTATTTTCCTTATGTTTAGTAAATTCATATCATAGGTGGTTATATTGATCTGAGTTATAATCTTATTTTAACTACGATTACAGACTGTAAGCATAGTTTCATTAATAATTGTTGAGTAAATTGTGGTTTAATTGATCTGAGTTTTATTCATTACTTTAAGGGGGTAGGCATATTTTCATTAATATTTGTTGAGTAAATTCATATCATAGTGGTTCAATTAATCTGAGTTATATTCTTTACTTTAACTACGGTTATAGACAGTAAGCATATTTTCATTAATATTTGTTGAGTAAATTTATCACAGGCGATTTAATTGATCCGTGTTATATTCTTTACTTTAACTACGATTATAGAATGTAAGCCTATTTTCATTAAGAAATTCACATAATAGGTGATTTAATTGATCTGAGTTATATTCTTTACTTTAATTACGACTACAGACGGTTAGCATATTTTTATTATGTTGAGTAAATTCATGTCATAGGTGGTTATATTATGTTCATTACTTTAACGATGATTATAGACGGTAAGCATAATTTCATTAATATTTGTTGAGTAAATCCATATTTTTAATTGATCTGAATTATACTTTTTTACTTTTAGGAAGTAAGCATAATTTCATTAATATTTGTTGAGTAAATTCATTTAAAGGTGATTTAATTGATTTGATTTATATTCTTTAACTACAGACTGTCAGCATATTTTCATTAATATTTGTTGAATAAATTCATATAATATGTGGTTCAATTGATTTATGTTCTTTACTTTTAGGGAGTAAGCATATTTTCATTAATGTTCATTGAGTAAATTTATATCGTGAGTTATTTATTCGATCTGAGTTATATTCTTTACTTTTAGGGAGTAAGCATATTTCATCAACATTTTTTGAGTAAATTTATATCATATGCGGTTTCATTAAATTTGAGTTATATTCTTTACTTTAACTCAATTATAGAATGTAATTATATTTCAGGAATATTTGTTTGGTAAACTCATATCATAGGTGATTAATTTATCTGATTTATATTCTTTAATTTAACTACAATTATAGACG
Source organism: Acaulospora morrowiae (assembly GCA_910591835.1). Taxonomy (NCBI): domain Eukaryota; kingdom Fungi; phylum Glomeromycota; class Glomeromycetes; order Diversisporales; family Acaulosporaceae; genus Acaulospora; species Acaulospora morrowiae. Next base: position 7,676 of record CAJVPV010001353.1, read on the forward strand.
GTAAGCATATTTTTATTAATATTTATTAAGTAAAGCAATATAATATAGAGTTTAATTAAGCCGAGTTATATTATTTACTTATAGCGAGTAAGCATATTCCCATTCATATTTTTTGAGTAAATTTACATCATGGGAGGTTTAACTGATCTGAGTTATATTCTTTAACTACAATTATAGACGGTAAGCGTATTTTATTAATATTTGTTGAGTACATTCATATCATAGGTGATTTAATTGATCGGAGTTCTATTCTTTACTTTTAGGGAGTAAGCATATTTTTATTAATGTTAAGTAAATTCATATCATAAATATTTTGATTAATCCGAGTTGTATTCTTTACTTTTAGGGAGTAAACATACTTTATACTTTTGTTAATGTTTGTTTAGTAGATTCATATTATAGGTGGTTTAATTATCTGAGTTATATTCTTTACTTTAGGGGGTATGCATATTTTCATTAATATTTATTGAAATAAATTCATATAATAGGTGGTTTAATTTATCTGAGTTTTATTCTCTACTTTAACGACGATTACAGACTGTAAGCATATTTTTATAATATTTGCTGAGTAAATTCATATTATGGTGATTTAATTGATATGAGTTATATTCTTTACTTTAACTACTATTACAGATTGTAAGCCTATTTATATTAATATTTGTTGAGTAAATTTATATCACAGGTCTAATTGATTTGAGTTATAATCCTTATTTAGGGAGTAAGCATTGTTTCATTAATATATGTTGAGTATATACATATAATAGGTAGTTTAATTGATCTGAGTTACTATATATTCTTTATTTTTAGGGAGTAAGGATATTTTTATTAATAATTTTTAAGTAAATTCATATAATAGGCTGTTGATTGATCTAAGTTATACTATATACTTTTAGGGGGTGTGCATATTTTCATTAATATTTGTTTAGTAAATTCTTACTATAAGTGTTATAATTGATCTGAGTTATATTCTTTAACTACAATTACAGACCGTAAGCATATTTCATTGAAATTTTGTTAAGTAAATTCATATCATAAAAGGATAATTAATCTGTCATATTCTTAACTTTAACTATGATTATAGACGGTAAGATATTTTCATTAATAGTTGTTGAGTAAATTCCTATCACAGGTAGTTTAATGGATCTGAGTTATATTAATTTCTTTAACTATAATTATAGACGGTAAACCTATTTACATTGATATTAAGTAAATTCATATAATAGGGGGTTTAATTGATCTGAATTATATTTTTACGATTACAGACGGTAAGCACTTTTCATTAATATTTTTTGAGTAAATTCATATAATATGTGGTTTAATTAACCTGAGCTATATTCTTTACTTTAACTATTGTTGTAGACAGTAACATACTTTTATTAACATTTGTTGGGTAAATTCACATCACATGTGGTTTTATTGATCTGAGTTATATTCTTTACTTTAAATACATTATAGACGGTAAACAAATTTCATTGATGTTTGTTGAGTAATTTATATAATGGTAATCTAATTAATCTGGGTTATATTCTTACTTTAATTACGATTTTAGACTGTAAGCACATTTCATTAATATTTGTTGAGTAAATTCTTATTATAGGTAGTTTAATTGATCTGAGTTATATTCATTACTTTAACTACGATTATAGATGGTAAGCATATTTTTATTAATATTGTTGAGTAAATTCATATAATAGGTTGTTTAATTGATCTGAGTTATATTCTTTACTTTAACTGCGATTATAGACGGTAAACAAATTTTATTGTTATTTGTCGACCAAATTTATATAATAGGTGGTTTAATTGATCTTAGTTATATTCTTACTTTAATTATAATTATAGACTGTAGGCATATTTTCATTATATTTTTTTAGTAAATTCATATCAAGGTGGCTTAATTGATCTGAGTTATATTCTTTACTTTAACTACGATTACAGACGGTAGGCATGTTTTCATAAATTGTTGTTGAGCAATTTCATATACTGTAATAGGGGACTATATTAATCTGAGCTATATTCTTTAATTACTATTATAGACGGTAAGCCTATTTTTATTAAAATTTGTTGAGTAAATTCATATCACAAGTGGTTGATTGATCTGAGATATATTCTTTGCTTTTAGGGAGTAAGCATATTTTTATTAATATTTGTTGAGTAAATTCATATCACAGATGGTTTAATTGATCTAAGTTATATTCATTACTTTTAGGGAGTATGCATATTTTCATTAATATTTGTTGAGTAAATTCACATTACAGATAGGTGGTTTAATTGATTTTAGTTATATTCTTTAACTACGATTATAGACGGTAAGCATATTTTTAGTTATATTGTTGAATAAATTCATATAATAGGGGGTTTGATTGATCTGAATTATATTCTTACTTTAACTATGATTACAGACTGTAAGCATATTTTCATTGATATTTGTTGAGTTAATTCATATCGCGGGTGGTTTAATTGATCTAAGTTATGTTCTTTACTTTAACCACAATTATAGACGGTAAGCACATTTCATTAATATTTTTTGAGTAAATTTATATCATAGGTGGTATGATTTATCCGTGTTATACTCTTTAACTACGATTATAGACGGTAAGCGTATTTTCATTAATATTTGTTGAGTAAAATCACACCATAGGTGGTTTTATTGATCCGAGTTATATTTCTTATTTTTAGGGAGTAAGTATATTTTCATTAATATTTGTTAGGTAAATTCATATAATAGGTGGCTTAATTAATCCTAGTTATATTCTTTACTTTAACTACGATTACAGACTGTAAGTATATTTTCATTAATATAGGTGGCTTAATCGATCCGAGTTATATTCGTTACTTTAACTTCAATTATAGACGGTAAGCATATTTTCATTAATATTTGTTGAGTAAATTCATATCACAGGTGGTTTAATTGATCTGAGTTATATTACTTTTAGGGAGTAAGCATATTTTCATTAATATTTGTTGAGTAAATTTATATAATAGGTGATTTAATTGATTGGAGTTATATTTTTTATTTTATAGACGGTAAGCATATTTTTATCAGAGTATATTCATATTATAGGTGGTTTAATTGATCTGATTCATATTATTGCTTTTAGGAGGCATGCATATTTTCATTAATATTTGTTATTTTAATTGAATTACATTTTGCTGTTTACTATTAGCTCTAATATTTGGGGATGACGTAATTTTAATTACTTAGATAAATGCAATCAATGTAAAAAAAAAGCTACTCGTTTCTGGTGTCATTCTTGCAACTCCTTTCGTTTTAAAGAAGAATTTGATAAATGGAAAAGCGGAAACAAACATGTTGATAATTTCATACGAAAAGCGCAATTAGAAGCAACAAGCAGATTCAAGATACTTGAATGGATTCCATACGAAAAATTTGAAAACATCGAAAAAATTGGTGAAGGTGGTTTTGCGAAAGTTTATTCGGCTGATTGGAAGGAAGGACCCATCTTATATTGGAGCAAATATTATCAATGGAAGAGATCTGGGAAAATAAAGGTTGCACTAAAATGGTTAAAAAACTCTAAAAAGATATCTAAAGAATATTTGGAGGAGGTAATAATCATATTATCAATGCAATGAAATTTTACTCCCTTTTGTATCGCGTAATAAGATTATATGTTATTAATGCGATCATTTAGAAACTTATATAAATTACTTTGCTGATAATAAATTTTACTTTAAATATAGGTAAAAAACCTTCATCAATTAAGTAGTAATGGATCACAGATTACCAGATGCTATGGAATCACTAAAGACAAAGAATCAAACTTTATGATCGTTATGAAATTTGTTGATCATACCAAGGTGATTCACGAGATATCGTGGAAAAAGAAGTTCAAGCGTTTACACTATACTGCAATAGGACTATACAAAATTCACAACTCTGGATTAGTTCATCGGGATTTTCACCCTGGAAACATTCTATTTTCTAATAAAAATGATGAAGTTTACATAACAGATTTAGGCTTATGCAAACCAGTCAATTCTAAAGAGAGTAATGATACAATATATGGGGTTCTTCCTTATGTAGCACCGGAAGTTTTTCATAATAAGATACATACAAAGGCTGCAGACATTTATTCATTCGGAATGGTTATGAGTGAAGTATTTTCTGGCGCTTCTCCCTTTAGCAATGTTGATTGTGAAAATGAGGAAGAAAGCAAAGCCCTTGCAATTGAAATCTGTAACGGGATGCGACCAGAAATTCGATATTTGCCCCCTTTAATAGCTGAATTGATAAAAAAATGTTGGAATGCTGATCCAGAAAGACGACCATCCGCAAAAGACTTGTGTAAAATTTTAAATGCTTGGAAAAAATTTGCACCCGGTTCCGAACTTGACAAGCAAATTAATGCTAGTGAAATGAATCAGACGCATAATCGTACAAGTAAACAAATTCATACAAGTCAACTTCTTCGTACAAGCAAACTTCTTGATTTTAAAAATCTTCCACATCTCGAAAATTCCGAAATTAGGATTAATAAGACAACTCAAGAGCAAAGTCTTAATCACGGTCGAAAAATTAATGCTCAAGGTAAATAAATATATCATAATAGATTTTATTATATACCGTTTATAAAGAATTTAATTTATATTTTTACAAAAATATAGGATTGACAAAATTTTTATTTAAAAAATTTTCTAAATAGTTTGATGCTTTTGAAATTATATCAAATTAATTAATTTACAATATTGGATGTTTCTTCCTTTGTTATTGCAATCGCTATCTTAACAAAGGCTTCGTGTTGATCTACTTACAGCTGTATAACATACTTTTCTTTGTATATTACTTTATTTTTATTATATTTGTTTTTTAAATTCAACAATCTGATATTTCATTGTTTAATAAAATTTGATCTCCTTGATAAACTGGTCTTGTGGGTACAATGATGAATTTATAATTAAGATAGAATGGCTTCAATTTTACTCATTCTTATAAATCACAACTGATGTAAAGGGCACAGATGACTATAGATCTGTGACTTATGTCAATCATTACATTATTTATTGGCATTATTAGAATATTTCAATTATTTTAGTTATTCAGCTTATTTTGACTATTTTAACTATTTTGCTTAATTGTTCTATTTTGTATCTAGAAAAATTTATATATAAATGAAATCAATTTTAAATAAATTAGCAACTTATAACCTCTATTTAAACTTTGGAATTTGTGTAATAATTTAATTAATTTTTCAATATATACAATATTAACTAAAAAAATAGATTAAATAACTGTTTATATTTGGATTTGTTTATAAATATTGTTATTGCTTTCTTCAGAAAATCTGTAGTTAATTCAGGAATAGTACTTATATAACAATAAAATTAAAGTAAGTTTTTATTGTGTTGAAATATGTTATTATTTGATTAGTGATTTTTTATTGCTAATATTTTCTTAATAAACCAAACTGGTTCTTGATCCATACTATAGTTTCTCTTATAGTCTTATTGAATCTTATTTGAAAATAACAATTCTTTTAAAGCAAATATTTTATTAATTAATAAAATATTTAATTACAATTATTTATTAATATATTGTTTAATATAAATTGTTTTTTTTAATTAATTTATATTTATACTTATGCAATGTATTCTAACTATCTAATATCAAATTATAAAAATTCCTTATATTTAAATAAATTTTGATATATATTTTTGATAAATAATAAATATATTAAATTACCACTATATCAAATTAATTTATTTTTTTATGATATTTCTATATTTATTTTTATTATTGTAAAATATTTGACAAATCAACTATTATATTATAATTTGTCTTATATATTGTTATGATTATTAGTAGTACTATTTTTAGATTATTATTTTAGATTATTTTATTATTTCTATTATTAGTTATTTAGCATATACAATATACAGTTTGTTACAAAAGTCTTTGGACTAACATTTTTATTAATTGTACAATAACTACTGTGCCGTGTCACGTGAAATTTTTTTTATTTATAGTCAAAACCTTAGTGATTACATTAAAAAAATTTAATACGAAATCCTATTACCCTCTGCCTCAATAACAAGCTCGCATCTCCTCTTTATTGATTTTACCAAATTTTTGATAGTATCTTGTGGAATTTTTGCCCATTCCTCCTTCATGTATTGTACCAATTAACTAATACCGCCCGGTTACCAAATCTCCACATTTTGCTTAACAATCACCCATAGATTTTCTATGGAGTTCAGATCAGGACTGTTGGACGGCCAGTCCATAACAGTCTGAATATTTTCTTCTAAAAAACTCTTTATTATCCGACTTGTATATTTGGAATTATTGTCCTGCTGAAGGTACCAACAAGTCCCAAGCATCTTCTCGATCTGGAGAATATATTTTTCTATAATGTCAACATAGATTTCCCCTGTTATTATTTCTTTAAAGCAATAAAGATTAGTTTTTCCTGCGGCGCAAAACCCACTCCACGCATTAATTCTTGTTCGGTCCTTAGGGATACGACGAAACAGTCGTTTATCTTTAAACCACACCTGAACAGTATTGCTGAAGAGCCAAACGAATGTTTTGTCTAAAAAAAATATGTGCTTCCAATTATCGTTGATGTGTTTCGTTGCCTATTCCACATGCTTTTCTCTTTGTGCTCGCGTTAACATTGGTATTGCTGTAGAGAGCCCCTTGCAAAAGCCATGACTAGCCAAATATCACAATATTGTGTTGTAAGACACACTGATCCCCTTTGAAAGCATTACACTTGCTAATTTCCTGAAAGAGATGGTTGGATTCTTTGAAACATACTAACCAAGTGAATTTGAAACTCCCTTGTTAATTTTTTTAGGATAACCTGATCGTTTTTCATGGGCCGTGGTTCCAGTTCTGTGCAACTTTGCAAAATTATAAAAAATAGTTGACCTCAGTATATTAGTAATTTGTCATATTTCAGTAGCCTCTCTTATTCCGCTTTTCTATAATCCTGAAATTACATCAGCATGTGTGATTTTTGTGTTGCTCGACATTCGTGATATAGATAAAAAAAAAACTTACTGATAGAAGTTCACTGAAATTCTAATAGATAATTGGCGAACCAAAGGTATACAAGCATGCTTACTTTGACTTGATTTTGATCCAAATCAGTGTAACTGTGCAACTTTAAAATTTGTCTAATCAGTTCAAAGACTTTTGTAACAGACTGTATATAATATATTATAAGAATATAATATTTCTGCTAAATATGACTAATATGTCAAATTAATCTGATTAATCAAGTTAACTAAAGTAATTCGATCAAGTATATAAGACATATCTAATAGAACTAACATTTTATTTATTGTTTACTTTTATTTTTCTTATATTGTTAGTAGGAAAATTGCTTCAGTAAGGCCTGGCGATGTGACGTTCATGTAATGCGCCTGATTGGAATAACGGAAATGCTTTAGAAATAGACTTATGATGTAATGAAAAGTTTAGATAGTTTATTTTATAGTCTGATAGTTTATGAGTCATAAAGTTATAGTCCTATAACAAATAGTCATAGGGATATAAATAAGAGAGCAAGGATAAAAAAAAATAATAATAAGAATAAAAAAATAACAAAGACAATAACAATTGAAAAACCAATCAATCAATAAAAAAAAGTAATAAATGTAATTACCATTCTTGTAGAAGCGCGAAATGGTTGTGCGAGTGTTAATTATGATTACTATAAGTGGTGGTGTGATAGACATGCCTAAAAAGGAAGTTGGTAATTAACCTCCCTTCTAGAGTAACGTTGTCACGAGAGGATCGTTCTGGTAGTTACTAAAAGGAATAGTGACTCAAACAATTGACGATGGGTGACAAAGAAAAGAAGAAGGTTAATTAAAGGTTCAAGATCAGCTAAGTCAAATCCATGCCTCGAGTAGAGAAAAGGAAAACCACCTACCCCCGATGTTATGCAAGTTTGACCTGCCCCAAGCGACAGACTCGCCGTTTCACCATCAACAATATGTATAAATAAAACAATTGTTCTTCTCAACTGCCTAAGAAATTTTCTAACTTTTCTTAACTCTCTTTAATAAAATCCAACTTATATCTATTGTAGATAAGAAAAGTATAATAAGGGATGAACATATAATGCGATCTGTGCATTGCATGTTTAAAATTTAGAAATACTATATTTAAAATAAAGTAGTTTATATTATAGTTTATTAGTAAGCTTAAATCTAAATCCATGATATCAGTGATAGTCTATTCTAGTATAGTATTAGACTATAAAAGAACAATATACTCATACTAGAAGTAAGAATCGAATCGAAAATAAACAAAAAAATAGAATACTCAAAAGTATCATACTTTATAGTAAGGCTATTAATTAAAGATTACTAAATTAGTAATGTAATCAATAATGCCAAAGAAGAAAATTTTTGATTAATAAATTTACCTCATTTAATACTGTTAGCTTGGAAAGAGAATAATCTGAAGGTCCATAAAGAAACAGTGGCAAAAATTATTATTAGAAATATAATAGTTGATTTGTCAAATATTTTACAATAATAAAAATAAATATAGAAATATCATAAAAAAATAAATTAATT
>CAJVPV010001354.1:0-16220 GCA_910591835.1 Acaulospora morrowiae
ATTAATTTAATAAATCTTTGTTAATAAATTCTCTTATATTTTTATAAATTAATTGGCATAAATATTTTGGCAGGCTTGTACATATATGATCGTATAAGGAGGACAGTTCTTGCAATGCTAATTGCCATTAAGTTGCTAAGCAGCAATATATTGTAATTGGTACAGGGAAAATAGTCCACTTTACTATCTGTGTTTAAAGCTAGTCGAATAATATTCTAATTATTTATAAAATTTAATAAAGGATTTATCTACCAAAGAGATTCTTAAAAAGCCCTAATCTTTGAACACAAAGTCTTTGATAAAGGATTATATGTCAAACCTTATATCCTTCTCTTGAACTCTTTTGTATTACTAAATTTGATTTTAATAATTATATCATAACATTTGGCAATAATCTATATCATAACTGTATTTATAATTTTGTTTTATTTTTATACAAAGTTTAAAAATATAAAAATAAAATAAAATAAAAACAATATATTTAAAGATAAAAACTATATTTTTCTTTTAAAAGAATTTATATTTTTCTTTCAAAAGCATTTTTTACAAAAAAAAATATTTAAATATGATTTTTTGTTTTAGTTAAAAGATCATGAAATTATATTATATATAATCTTTAATTTTATTTTATGATATATATATAATATATTAACTGAACATCTGTATTATACAATTAATAATAACAATTAAATATATTCTAAGAATTAACAGATCATATATTAATTCTAATTAAAGTAATTGACAAATTCTAGAAAATAATTTATAATATTTTTATTTATTAAAAAATATAAATCAAATGTAGAACTATTATTTAAAAAAATTAATTAGATTAATTAAAAGATTAATTAAAGATCTGTGAGTCCATAGTGTAGTGGTTAACACTTCACAAATTAAATTACAAAATATCAGTTCAATCTTATACAAGAGTAATTAAATAGAATTAATATAGTATCTGATGCCATAATTTGTAAAAGTGCTATTTCTCATGAAAAGCTGTTTTATACACTAATTCAATAAGTGTTGAGATTTTAATTTTCAGAAAAGATGTTGTGACTATACATGTTGCTGAAATTTATAGATCCTTGATGCAATTGACACAATTATTTGATGCAATTAATTGAGTCACTATTAAAACATATAAATAATTGAGTCATGATGCAATTATTTTTGAAGATTTTAGGAATTGAGTCAACAGCAAATAATTTATATTACATGTATAGTTGTGACACAACAATTATCTGCTTGATGTTAGGATAATTGCCAGATGTTGTAAGATATATAAGATATTCACTTTCAACAAGTAGATTTGATAATTGCTTTTCTAATATTTGACATTTTTCATATAAATCCTTGCTCTAGTTTTATTTTAATTCAGTAATAAATCAATCTAGTAGTATTTATTCTGAGAAGATATTTGAAAATAAGTCCTGTTTCCTACAAAGTTATATAAGTTAGTATTTAGGCAATAAGTATCAGTTATAAGTACCTTAAATGTTATTGGATATTATTTGGATAGGTAAAAAATTAAATTGTTAGTCTAGCTACAAGTGGTAATAAAGGAATTTATCTTCAATGGAGCAAGTACAGATTCTGCAGCTTTATTTATTATAAGATATTATCTCTGGTACCTCTTTTCAAAGCTTCCCTTAATCTCTTCCAATAGAAATAAAGCTTAATCAGTTACTAGTGAACATACAGTGATCGTTATAAATAACGAGAATTTAATAACATGTAACTGCTATATATAAATTTTCTGATCATGTGCTCCTAACAAAATCAGCTTTTAATAACGGGTTGTTTATACATGTAACTTAAAAACAAGTTACCAAAAAACCCATCCCTATTTAGTTTTCCCACCTTTTTTTTATTATAAAATGGAAAAAATCCCTCTTGCTAATTGACGAAAGACTGTAAGTAAGCTTTGGAACTGTGGTGTTCGCGATACCTCGACTCTGGTGAAATTAAGTGATGTTCCACTTTTTATAGCATACAAGTATATTACCCAACTAAAAAAAAATCATAAACTTGGACCTATTTCACATCCTGGATGATTAACAATTTTAACTTCCCCAAATTGACGTGTGCTAGGAAGAATTATTCAAAATGATCAATACCTTACCTGCAAAGAAATCATCACTAAGCTTAGTAATAAGGTTAAAATATCAGCACAAATGATAAATCGTGAGCTTAATAAGCTTGATTACTACTCAAGTTATCCCCAAACAGTACCTTTACTTATCATAAAGCAATGTGAATGATGTTTAAAATGGGCAATTGCTCATACAAGGCAGAACTGAAAAAATGTTGTATTTTCGAATGAAACTACCTTCCAGATGTTTCATAACACCATGACAGCATTTTACAAGACCGGAAGGGATGTTTCACAAAAGAGGGTTCCAAAATACCCAACGAAAGTTCATGCGTGTGTGCTTTCTCAACGCGCGAAATGATTGGCTTCCATATTTTTACTCAAAACATGGATGTTTCACTCTATTGCGATATTTTAACTAATAATCTTTTTGAAAAAATGCATCTAGAATTATGCCGTTGCGTTGGGTCTTCCAGCAGGATAATGACCCAAAACATATAGCAAAAGACACGACCAAACTTCTTCATTGTCAAGTTTTGAAGATCCTCGATTGGCCCTCCTATAGCCCTAACATAAACCAATAAAGAATCTATAGGCTATTATCAAAAAAAAAAGTGAAGAAACGAGTAAGCAAAATAATTAGAAAAAAAAATTAGTATTATGCAATGGCATGAAATAATTCGAGAAGAATAGGAGGGTATTTCCGTAGATCTATATCTTAATTTGGTAAACGGAATGTCAGGACGATTAAATGACGTTATTGAAAATAATGGAAAAAAAATCAATTATTAGATATACATAGATTTTTTAATAGACATTACATGGACGACATTACAAAACCACAATTCGAATAAATAAAACCTACGAATTTATATAAAAAAAAGATTCTCATTATTTATAATGAGTATTATATATACTACTGACCAAACAAAGAAATTTCTTTGTTCAGTAGATTAGCTTCTATACCTAATATAAATTAGGTACAAGCTATAGCAAACATTATTATTTGAAGTAATTCTGATAAAAGTTAAATATTACTACTATCAATATATTATAGCATTGTTTTAGGTAGCATTATTTTAGATAAATATAAATATTTATTATAGTGTTAGTCCTATAAAAGTTACAAGATATAGTCACGTACCATAACTATCGCATTACATATCCTGGAAATATGAAGTAGCATTAATAATTAGCATAGAGAATGTAGTCATAGGAGCTTATATAACTTACCTATAGTTTAATTTAGCCCTGATAATTTATTTCCCCTTAATTGTTCTTCTAGTAGTAGAAATGATATAAATAGTAATGCCAATGTATGAGCGAACAATGTAGGTAGAGAGCATATAGAAAATAAATACAAGATATTAAAAATTAAAGTATCAAATAAGGAATATTGTAATTAACAACTTACCTTTTTAAGTATATACCATACAAGGAAGGATAATCGCTGCTATAGAACATAGCCTGGGATTATCAAGAGAAGAGCTAGTATCGGGAAAAAAGAAAAAAGCTTGTTAATAACAAAAATCCCGACTAAATCAATCTTACATGCCTCGACTTACCTTAGTTACGTGAACTTTGGACTGGTAAAATGACTAATTTGCTGTTTTTCAGGCCAACAATAGGAATAACTTCTAGCCAGACAATTATGCTAGTACATAATAAATAAAAAAAATTAAAAGATTAATTAATTTGTAATAATTGTTAAAATTTGTAATATAAATAATGGAAATCCAATTGTTAATATCAATATAACAAAAGCAAATAATTATTAATTTAATTAACATGTAAAGTATATGATATTTATAATTTTTATTTTGAAAAATATATTTATATAATTGAACCATTTCTATAGATCTACTTTATAATAAAAAGTTTTAGTAATTTTTTATTCTTTCTTGTTTAGTTTATAAAAAATTCAAATTTGTGATTTTTTATATAAAAAAATAAAAAAAAAATATTTGATTCTTTTTATTTCTTTATTGTAATAATTAAAAATTTGAGGAAAAAACATTTAACAATCTTTTTAGTTTTATTTAAGGCTTTGTTAATAAATTTTAAACAATAAATAAAATTATTTATATATTCAAAATAATATTTAATTTCTAAAAATAAAATTTATTTTTTATTTGCTTTTTTTTTTTTTTGCAAATAAGCATTAAATATGGGACTTTTTATTAAACGAGAGTTTATAGTCATTACATTAAAGATCTTTTACATGAAATGTAATTTAATTCTAGTTTATTGCAACTTTTTACCAAAATACCAACTTACACCAAGTAGGTGGGTCCATACTCTGGTTTATACTAATAACTCCCTACTTGTAAATATAAAGTAAGGAAAATCCTAAAAACTCTCTCCTGATCACGTCCGTTTTGCTAAAAATTCTTCTTTTATGGTAATTTTAAGCAAGGAAAAATGTTTAACACTCTTTACTGCAAGTAAGCTCCAGCTCAAGAACTCAAGAACCTTCAAGACAACTGGTGCAGTGGGATGGGACCTCTGATCAAAGTCTACTCAAGTTTGGAAGTCTTGCTTATCCTTCAGTTGCATAAGAAAAAGCCCGTGGCAGTTCTCTTCTCTTTTGTTCTCTTGCACTTCTCCTTCCTTTTATTATATCATAAAAACCATCCACATCAACACCATTATACTCGCTAAATCAAACATCTTCCTAAAAACATATTTAAACAATATTGTTGGGTCTATTGTTTGTTTCAACACAACCTTCACATACAATCTTACCTTGACGCTATTTACTGTGCCATTCCAAAATTTTTCAAAAATTTTTTCTCAAAAACTGAAATCAGTTTACCCCCTCCAGATAATCATTGCTCTCCAATCATCCAATCAGATTTCATCAAAACAACAAAGAAAAAACCGAATCTGTTTAAACCAGTTTTTCAATACCACAACAACAAACAATGTCATCTATACTCTACTATCCATGTCAACAAGGGTCACGTCTCTAAGACCAGCACCAGTACAAGGGTTAGACTATTGGCTATCTTTTAGATATTCTTTTTGTTTACATAAATTTTATAGTTTAGGCGACTTAGTTTTAGTTGCAGTAGCTATAGTTGTTTTTTTCTTTTATTTATTTTATATTCAAAAAAATCAAAAGATTTCACAAAACTTTGTCAAGTAGGTAGGCATAGCCACTACTCCACTATTTGACACCTTAATATTGCTTTTGAAATTTTTTACAATATTAGTTAGATAGTGATCGGTAAGCAAGCTAGCATTTAACTTGTTATATGCAATATGCATCCAAGAGATGTTGTTTCTTTCTCAAATGTATATATAATCAGTATATAATAATGAATAAAGAAATGATATTTACCTACTAGGGAAAATCTCTCTCCCCAAAAAAATAAAATAAATATATATATATATAAAAACAAAGTTATAAAATAAAATTACTAGATTTTTTTCTATATAATTAAAAAGCAAACAAAAATTTTAAACTTGTTTAATCTTTGATTAAAAGTTTTATTTCAATATAGCAATGGTTTTCCAAGTTTTTATATTTTGAATTTATAATATATTTAATATATTAAAAAAAAAAAAAAAAATTTTTTTTAAAAAAATTATTAATTTTCAAAAAATCAATAGTAAACAAATAAAGTTTTTTTTATTATTAATTAAATTCTAACCAAATATTAATTTAAAAAAATTTGTTTTTAATATAGTTTAAATAAATATTATTAATAAATTAGCATTTAACTTATTGAAAAATATATGTGAAAGATATAGATTCTTTTCAAATATATATGTCTTATTATATATGATTAAATAAAATTTGATGTTTATTTACTAAAAAAAAAATTCAAATTCAAATTCAAAATAATTTTTTTCAATTATTTTTAACTTATTTATTAGTAAAATAAATTGATAAAATTTCTATCAGGCTATTTTTATTTATTATAAAATTATTTGAAATAATATGTATTAGAATCTCACAATATTTACAGTATATAAAATAAAATAAATTTATTATATTATATTAATTTTTCTATAATTAATGATTTTAAAAAAAAAAATAGAAAATAATTATTATTACAAAATTTTTTCATAATTTATATATTCGATATAAAATTAATTCAGCTGCATACAGCAAGTTTAAAATCGTTTCTAAACTCGTGAAATTTAAGAATTTAAGTTTATAATGAATCATGCAACCACCTTTAAGTGTAACCACGCTAAGAATGTATTCAATTATTATTATTTATTTTTAAGTTCAGGTGTATTTAGTAAAATCAAGAGTGGGCTCTAAACCCAATATCATGCTAGTCGTTTCTGTTTGGTTATCGCCTGCAGGAATTGTCTGTTGTCTTTCGTTACTTACATTTGCTGTCGTGGAGAACCGTTCTTTCAAACGTTTGATTTGCCTCAAACGGTCTCTCCAATTGGATACATACTCGACATTTTTTGACCCACCACTTTGAAGGAAAACTTGTGAAAATATGTTTGCATGTAATGCGGTGATTAGAACGAACGTTGGTAAAGCTGAGGATGATATCATCTTAAATTCTGAGATGGGACCAATTTCTGGCATATCAGGACGACGTTGCATCACCACTTTATAAAAAGTATCGACATTAGTTCTTGTAGTAGAATTTACGGGCTGTGATAGATCCCCTCTGGAGTGCGGAGAAATCACAATGTTGATGTAATTAAAGTGACTTGGTAAGGTGTCAAACCTATAATCGTGCCCAGATTCGTTGAAAACGATCGTAACATAGTCATTTCCAATATGACGTTTCTTTTGACTACAGTATGGGTCATTAGTCAAATTTGTTGGCATGAGAGTAGCACAGTGAAATATTACTTGTGTAATATCATCTTTCCAATAATACGCATAGTCACCGTCAGTATTGAATTGAGTGTCAAGACCGCCGGTATAAACATGTTTACAATCCTTTAGTCGTACTAAGTTTCCTAGTTTATTCAAAAAATCAATATAACCTTGAGATCCATGAACATTTGAAAGGATTTCGACCTCAGTGGTTTGATTCTTTCCAACGTATAACACACCAATCTTATGAAAATCGACAACTTGAGCCAAATCCAATATCGAGAGTGCACGAGCAGTGCTATCATCATCCGGAAGTGGTATGGGAGTCTCTCGAGATATGAAATCTGGGTAAGGCGAAAATTGAAGAAACAAGAAACTAGGATCCATATGCGGATCTTCTTTAAGATATATTTTTTCTTTTTCACCCAACGGATTCGAAGTAAAAATCTTTTCTAATAATTGTTGCTGCTCCGATGAATCTTGTTTGCTAATATCTATTTCCCCTATGTTGGGATTATGATGAGTTTGACGAGATATCACGTCCGATCCTTCGTTTGAAATAAGATTTTCGTCATTATTTATTTTTGTGCTTTCCTTGTCCTGTTGTTGATTGGAGTCACTAGAGTCATCGGAAGCCTTCGGATATTGGGAAATTATATTTTCAACGGCCTCCGGAAGAGGTATAATGCTCTGAGAAATAGGATTGTAATGGGCCATCAAGGTTGCAGGCAGACTTATAAGGTCGACATCCTCCAGTTTACTACGATTTTCAAGTCTACATAAAAATGTAACTTTTCCGGAAGGTCGACGAATGACAATCTCTGCCCATCCAAGAGACTTCACAGTTCGAATCGTCAACAATGCATTACCTTGAATCCACGTACGAGACTTAACCTTATCTTTTCCTTGTTCCAACAAAAATTGATTGATAAATGATTGTTCTGGTTTAGGATCACATTCTGCAAAAGTGTAACGTGCCAACATGTCGAAACATGTCTCGGTTTGTTCATCTACTTGCTGCGTGGAACCATTCGCAACCAAAAGGCCATGAATTACGAATGTAACGTATTTTCGACGCTCAGGAAGTCGAAGGGACATGAACCACAGATATATTACTTGATATGCCATTATTCTTTCATATTGAAACAATGCATTCGTCCTTTGAGCAGGACTCGCAATGGAACTCACCGGATTCGCTGAATTAGTCGAGTTAGATGGTATTATCACGGACGCATGGCTGTATTGGATATATTGCATTGCGATACCAAATATGCGCATGTAGTCGGCTTCAGTGAAATTGATATACAGATCTGGAAGTCTAGCCAATCCAGATAGGAATTCGAGAATATGAACACTCATAGTAGAAGATGTTATGATCTTCGATAGGTAAGCGATCGTATCCTGAAGCATCTTTGTGGCAGAGAGTGGCAACTCAAATAAACAAATATTAAGAGCATGTACACACGGTTTTGCATGATGTGCAAATTTTTGTAAGCCAATGAGAAGTGTCACAACGATTTCATCCCGGTGAGCCTTATTAAACAAGTTATGATAGCTGATAAGAATGGTTAATGTCTGGTAGGCCGCCACGTACACATCAACTTTTTTTATATCAGAGGGAAGATGTATACCTTCAGTTAACCTATTGTTTTTGATCGAATCACATAAATATGTCCTCAAATCCTGGATTTGTTCAGGTGCAGCATGAAATAAATGTTGCTTACTTAATTGTGAAGGTAAGTGGCATAATATATAAGAGTAAATTTCCCAGTCTTTCTCATTTTTAAGAATATCAATAAGGCAATTCAAGTATTCTGACAAAGGTAGAACGACAACTTTTTGTAATTTTTCTGAAGTTTCCTGCGATTGGTCGACATCTGACAGCAGTGGCGTATTACAACAAAGAACGTAAGGACTAGAACGGAGAGCTGAAAGTTCGAATTGTAGAATCTCAGGTATTTGCCACAATCGTTCGTAAGGTATTTCTGTAGAGTCATCTTCCGGAATATTTCTATTTTCTGAATGTTTTAACTTGATAAATTGAGATACAACTGATTCTTTCAGACTACCCCTACGCTCAAATTTTTTCGAAGGACCCTTCTTTTCTATTCCTGAACTAGAATCGTTAGAACTCGATTTTTCGGAAGTTGATTGAATACTGGGTTCAGTTACAGACACACCGTCTCGGTGTAAGACATGCGCACCATTCATTATGTTCATGTCCTCTACAAAATAGATTCGATAGTCGTGGTCTGCTCTCATTCGAATCATCAGTTGTAACAATGCTAAACGACAAGCTACAGGAGCTGAAAAATCGCCAAGAATCTTTATTATTTCCGAGTATACTTCAATGATATGTTCCAGAAAATCGACTTTATACAAGCAATACTGGAATATAGTTATAAGACCATGGATGGAAACAACACATTTGCATGTTGTTAGATGAAGATAAGGAGTTTTTGATTCATTCGAGAAACAAGTACACCTACAACATTGTATCAGAACCCTAAGTAAAGTTGAAAACCAACGTGCCGATGTCTCCTTGAGCACTGTAATCAGGAAATCCAGTGAACACTTCGATATACTCATGTCAGTTTCTTCCGGCAATTTTGAAAGCATGGGCAAGATGACTGCTTCCATAAGCTGATCCTGATATATATCCTTGGTAATCTCATAGACGTCTATAGCAGTCTTCAAAACTCTTACACGAATATTAGAGTTTTTTTTTACAATAAAGAACGTGTTAACCACATCGACCAGCATCACAAGCCAATCCGGCGACGAAGGGTATAATGCATGTTCAGAATCATAATAGTCGAGAAGCATGATGATTGTATTTTCCGACACATGATCTCTTAACTTTTGAATGAGACCAATGAAGTGTGAAGTTGGTCCTTTAAATGAGGATGACACATGCAACGACTGAATTTGAAGTATCAATCTACTATAGGCGCAGACAATCCCCGAGATTCCAGACAAATCGGATGTTACCCCTACTGGATCGTCCAACATCCACACACCCTCACCACTCGCATCTTTATTTCCCAACAGATGGTAACTTGTATTGTTTAAAATATCTAATATTATCTCCCACTCTAATGATGTGATGTCCTCGTTTTTAGTAATGAGATCATTGACTTGTATCAGAATTTCCAAGTGAACTGTAACATCCTGGTATATCTTTGTTGATTTATTCATTGCAGAAAGAATGGTAGTGTAATAAGTGCGTGATAGAGACTCAACATCTTCGCGTCCCCATGTAGCCCATGCCAAAAACAAAACAGAACCCCTCAAGATGTTTGTTGTTTCAGCAGTCACGACCTTCGAATCTTCTAAATTACTACATAATATCTTTATGGCACCATATTGACAATGACTCCTCAGGAGGTTACGCATGATGTGCCAACTTGTCTGTGAGATCACACCTTTTTGATTAACCTTATCGCAAAGGACAAGTACATATGAGTTCAAGGAGTTCGTGGGTACGTATCCATAACGTACCACAATATCCCAAAAATCAAGACAACAAATTATGTCCGAAATATTGGTGGATTTATTACAAGCAATCGCAATATCTTCGACAAGACGAGTAACGTCGTGTTCTTCGAATTGTGCAAAATTGAATTTTACTACTTGATTTAAAAGTCCGACTACAGATTGCAATCTTGTTGGATTGTTGAGCTGAGGTGTTGAACCAGATCCGGTTGTTTCTGTCACGATTTCTACAGTTGGTGCAGTTAAAACTGCTGCATTGGAACTTACCTCCTGCTGAATATTTTGCAGGGCCTCTCTGGAAGCACCTTGATCATCCAATTGTTGTACCGTCTCATTGACCCACTCAGAAAGCAATTTCACAAGATTTTTTTCAAATGAAGAAATGTTCCTGCCGTCATTACAAAGCTCTCTTAGTGCCAGTAGTCTAATATCAAAATCTTCAGATATATTGTGAGATTTTATACAATTATAAAATACCACTCTCAGAAATCCTAGGTTATCGGTATGTTGACCTCTGATACAGGAGATCATGAATTGAAATGCGACAGTCCTTGCTTCAATAGGTTTCTCGGGAGAGAGTAATTCACTGACACATGTCCATACTTCGGTTATATCAGAGAACGTGTATTTCGTTACTAAGTCACATAATTCTCTAATTAACTTAATGAGAGTGTCTAAAGGGTAAGGTTTCTGCAGTTCCTGCACGAGAAGCCTTGTGTCGATCGGTCGACTCGTGGAGTTCTCTATGGTATGATGTTCGCCATCATTACCTTCAAGGACTCCTGGTAGAATCGATAATCCTAAACTGTCCTCTAACGTCGAACGTTTAAATAATACTCTACGGAAGAAAGGATCTTTTTTAATTGGCTTTGCATCCTGTGACATTTGTCTGAAATATCTTCAGAAGAAAGTTCAAATGATATTCGAAACGTTTATTTATCGATAATCGTTTTGCTGTATTATGACGTAAATTATGCTGTAACACGGGCTATTGATTATATAACATATGGTGTGATTGTTTATTTTTTATGGCCATAACGTTTTGGCAAGTATACAAATTCGGCGACCCCGCCTAAGGAAAGGCGCAAACGTATTTAATTTAAATTATTAATTTTTATTTGCACAACCATATTTATCATATTTCTATAAAAGTAAACTGCCGGTGATTAAGAAATTTTTTTTTACAAATTCTCTATTGAATTAATTTTCCGGATGCCAGAAGTAATTAGACCACTGGGGATTCTTGAACGATTCTATGTAGTTCGTCAAAATGTTCGTTATTACCGGAACGTAGCGTTCACCGTAAAATATCAATGGAATGATCTTAAAAAAACTTTGAATAAATCCTCTTCCGTTAAAGGGGGAGAGGCTAATAAAAAGGATACTAAACTAAACTCGAGCATTGAAATTCTCCCGACTCCGCGTCAACAAATATTAAAGATCCTATATCCAACTCTTTCTGCCCTAATCCAAAAACTTCCGTCGCTCTCTATGACAATCCGAGGCACCAAGACTTCAGGACCCCTGTTCATTCAACTTGAAGAAATTGATTTATCAAGTCTTGTCACTTTTGTTTCAGTAGCATCCATCGAGGACCTTGGGAGGGCCTTGGAAGAACAACACGATCTTGAATTTGATCAGGAAGATGAGAGTAAACCACTCTGGAGAATCTTGATTGGAATTTGCGACGAAAGTAGGAATAAAAATAAAAAACTAACATTTGATCTCTCGATAACGTTTGTTTGGCATCATATACTTGGCGATGGAATGAGTTCCATTGCAATTCACGGTGCATTCTTTGAAATATTGAAAAAAGTTGTCGACTCAAATTTAACTGAGCAATCGCAAAACCTCTTTGACCCACTTATTAAAGTACCTTCAAATTCCACAACGCCTCTCATCTGCCCACCCCTTGAGCAAAGGTTGAACATTCAGCCTACGCTCTTGCAGATCTTTAAAGAGGCCAGCATGGAATATTTAGTACCCAGCTTCCTAAAAAAACACGTTTTAGGAAAATATTGGGCGGGAGACGTGCATTCTCAAGACATCCTAGATTTTCATTCAAGACTTTTGATGTTTTCTTTAACACCGGAGGAATTTGAAGATTTGGTTGTCCTGACAAAGAAAAAGGGGACAACGATTAATTCGGTGTTGCATACTGCCATGATATTTTCCGCAATTCATAATTTATTGAGCGATAAAAACGAGAGAGAAAAATCCGATTGGTCTTTAAGAACTTCATCACCCATATCGCTTCGATCTTATGCATCGCCACAAATACCACTGTCAGATATAGGAAATTACGTTACAAAATTCGAATTTGATTATAGATTTGATACTCTATTGGAGCCCAATCGAACTGATCCCGAACCAACATTCTGGAAACTTTGTCATACTTACAGATCGAAGCTCATATCCAGTATACCGCATGCCATTGGACACGTAGGAATGTTAAATTACCTGGCGAAGGACAACGACGCATGGGAAACCTTCTTCCGTAATCAGATGGAGTCATTAAACATGGGAAGAAGTTCTTCCTTAGCATTGTCAAATTTGGGAAAGTTTCCAATGGACCTCGTCCCTTCTTCCTTAATTCAAACTGAAGAAAACCTCGAATCACGCGAGATTTCTAAAAATCCTGTCGTCGATAACGGTAATAACAGTGGTTTGAAGATAGTAGACATGTTGTTTAGTCAATCTCCATACAAAGTTGGACCTGCAATTTGTATACATAGTGTGTGCTATAATAAGAAATTGAATTTAAGCGTGGTTTATCAAAAAGGAGTAATAGCAGACGACAAGAAAGTTGAGAGATTTGGAGAAGGAATTTTAAAGTGTTTAAGGACTGTATCCAGGAAAGGTGACATTGAAATTGGTGAAAGATTATAATTATATGTCTGCGTGGACTAATAAGACTCAGAGAAATGAACTGTTCTTAATTTATTTTTTTCTTTTCTTCTAAAATCAACTCTGAATAAACAAGTTGAGACTTATTCCATCAATGAAAATGTTAATACAGTGAATCCTCTCTAAATGCACACCCCTCGGGACCATAGGAAAATTTTTGAAAAATGTGCATTTATAGAGGGTATGCATTTATGGAGGTAATTTTATTAAGAGTTCTATGTACTTAGGACCAAGCTTGACCATGCATTTAGAGAGAGAAAATATAGTAAGTGCATTTATAGAGGGTGCATTTGGGGAGGTCTCTCTGTATTAATCTTCCAATAATGCACATTGCAAAGTGCTTAATGTTATTCGATTCATATACTGTATAAAGAATGTAACTTTGAACTTTGAAAATAAATTATAGCAAAGTCGAACCTATCTTTTATTTAAAATTATAATAAATTTTATGGTTTCGATATCTTGATTTCAGTTTTTGATAAAGATAAAAAATTCTCTTTTAAAAATTTATTGTCCAAAGCGTAGTGTCTTGTCTGTCCGCATGCGTAATTTTTTTTAACGCGTAAATTTTTTACTGCATAAACCAGACATGTCTTATCTGTTCGCACGCGTAATTTTTTAGTTCGAAGTGTAACGTAAGACTACCATTCTACACCAAACCTGGCATGTCTTGTCTGTCCACACACAATCACATTACTTAGAGGAGTGTAAATTAAAGTTTTTAATCTATTAAGCCGATAATGTTATAGTTAATCCACTATTTGCGATACAGATATACCAGTTTATAAGGTCGATAATTGAAAATATAGCTAGTTCACTTTTATTTCGAATTTTCTTAATAAGTATACAAATGAAAATATGCAAGTGAAAACTTATTATACAGTATTACTCGATCGATTAAAAAGGTCTGTCGGTTACGTGACCCGAATTATTTAATTTACTGTATTAAGATTGCATTTATGATGACATTAAAATGATCATTTGTCGTTATCAAAAAAAATTGACATAATTTAATCAATCCTTCGCGCTTCGGACGCGCCTACGGTTTCCGTTATCTAGTTTTTATCAACTTTTTAAATTTTTAAATTTATATTTATATATTATAAAAACATAAAGTGTCATATAAAGACAGATTAGATATTAAAAAATAAACTTAATATAGTTGTTATTACATTTAATTAAAGTTTTTTTGGTTTTTTTTATAAATTAGAATAATTATTAACCAAACTTTTATTTATAAGAGATTACTGGTTGGTAATATTACAAATGTTATGGTTAATATCAGGAAATTTTTTAGAGAGTTATTTATCAATAGTCAACCTATAATCACTAGTAATTGATTATAATTAATTGATATACAGTATATTGATTGTGTTGTTTTTTATCAATTAATATTTTATTAAATTAATAGGTTTTAATTTATAACAATAAATGTTATCTATTGTTAGAAAACAATTTATTAATTTCAATATTATTTGATATTATTTGATTCTGTAGATTAAAATTAAAATATATAATTTTTACTAAATATTTATTTGTTTTAACAAAACTTGGAATTATATGTACACTTTTATCTATACTATCTATTGGTATATAACTTTTAATAAATCAGTTATAATCAAAATATATTTTTTCTAAAATAAATAAGTATCAAAATTATATTAACAATTATAATTATTATATGTTAAAAATCATAAAAATATAATGTTATATTATTATTACATGCAAAAAAATAGTTATATAAAATAGCAAATAATAATATTATTATTATCAATTTATGATATAAAAAAATAAAATAACAAATTTAAATATAAATATTTTCATTTGATTATTAATTTTTTAAAAATTTTTATGTTATTATATTTATTAATTATAAAAATAAATTGAATTTTAGATAAAAATATTTTGATAAAAAACAATATTTAATAAAAATATTTTATCTTCTTATAATATTTCTCCTATTTCTTAAACTTGATTTATTACTAATATATAATAAAATATTATTGATCTTCATCAATCTATCTATACTTATAATAATAGTGATTACTTGAATTTAGCAAAAAGTATTGCAAGTATACAAAATATTTTTTCAGTAATAAATAGTAAAAATTAATATTCTTTTAAAAATTAATAGCAATTCTCAAGACTTCAATTCTCTTTTTACCAATGCTTAAATAAATGATTACAAGTCTAACATTACTTAAAAAAATGGTTACAGTATGGACCTGATGAAAATTAATCTCAATTGAAATATCAATCAAGAGATTAACAAAGATTAAGATATTTTTTAAAAGAATGTTCTTAATCAAAATAATTTTTAAGAGAACAAAGTTAAGTAAGACAATCTTTAAAAGAATAATCTGAATCTTGATAATTCAAATATTTTTTAAAATAACAAACTTCAATTCTTTTATCTTTAAAGCAACAAACTTCAACTTATCAATTTTCAAGATAGCAAACTTTATATTAACAAGATTTCAAAAGATAAATGTTATTATATTAAATGTTTTAAATTACATCTTGTTAATATAATAAAAATTATAAAACATTACTTTTACTTAAAAATTAAAAAAGATTACAAAAAAAGAAATTGATAGATAATATAATAAATTTTATAATTTTTTTTTAATTATACTTTAATATACTGTATATATACTACTTGAACAAAAGTATTGCATGTCATTTATTTATTAATTACACAAAATTTTACATAATAATTTTATTTAAAATTTTAATATATTATATTTTATGTAATGAAATATCTATATATAAATCAATATTCTGTTGGCCATCCATTATTTCTAATAACTACTTCTATTCTTTGTGGCATACTTTCTATATAATTCATTAATTAATTTCTTGAAATTTTACTCCATTCTTCTTGTAATGCAATTTCTAATTCTTTAAAATTTTTTATATTTTCTGATCTAT
>CAJVPV010001355.1:0-16213 GCA_910591835.1 Acaulospora morrowiae
TGGAAGCTTGAGTATATTGGCTAGGAATTTTAACTGTTCTGCCTTGTTGTCTCCTGGTGTTACCGCCGTTAGGATTCTGGCCTTGAAGGAACCTTTTTTGCTAATGTAGAAGGGTTTGGTGGTGAAGTAGTGAAGACATATTTAACAAAATATTAATCTTTTAGTAAAATATTTTAAATTTTTTAATATTCTTTGAACTTGTAAAGAATTTCACTTACAAAGTAATTAGAAAATTCATTATTTCCACTATTTGAAAAAGGTATATTAACATAGTTAATAATTTGTTGTAAAAAAATCAAATCAATTTTAAAAAGTTAATCGATTAATCATATATTATTCAAAAAAGCTTGAAGTTTTCAATTATCATTATAAAAGATTTTGGAAAGTTTATTATATTCAATAATTTTTTGAACCTTTAACTTTAAACTATTATTTGACAAAACAATTGCTTGGATATGTCTTTTTCTTTTAATGATATCTTGATAATAAATATATTCATTCAAATAAAATTTTAAAGTTTAATTAACAATTTTTATAAATTAAATTAATAAAACAAAATTAATTAATTTACCATTGTTGACTGTAATTGATTCTTGATCAAATAATAGTGACTCTGCTTATAAATTATCATGCCAATATTTTAATTTGTTGATGACTTCTTGATAAGGATCCTAACGATTCTCTTCGATTCTGTATTTGATTCTCAAGTTTATATTAAATTTAATAGGTGGGGTATACCCTACTATTATTTTTAATAGTGTTCCGAATCTCATGTGATTCCCTGCGATTCTGTTCGATTCCAATTTTCAGAACCATACTTCTTGATCAGGATTGAAATACATATGTTTTATTAAAGAAGGATTGCTAGATATATACAAATAATATCTTTAATGGATAAATAATAAGAATTCTTAAAATTCTTAGATTTGGAAGAAGTTTTTTTAATAGAAATTTTAACAGGTCTTGAATAGATCGTCATGATAGGAAGTTTTTCCTCCATGATTAAAATCTTCAAATGTTTTTTATTATATGATCACAATTAAATTAAGAATGGAACATTATATTAACAAGATCATTATAAGTATTGATAACTAAATTTTAAATTAATAAGTTAGTTTGATTCCAAGAAATTTAATAAATAGATCTTACAAATATTATGTTTCTGTATCCAGCAAAACAATAATGCAGAAGTCAAGTTTTCAAAGTATAGCAAAAACCTATATATATTTGGCAGAATTGTAAATATTTATCAACTGATTCATTGTTAGATTCTTTCAAAAAATTCTCATCAACCAATTCATTGCTAGATTCTTTCAAAAAATCCTTATCATTGTATTTTTCAGAAGAATTGCTATTGAATTATTAAATAAAAAAATTAGATTAATTTAAATTCAAATATTATTAAAGCTTATTATTATTATACCTGATTTTTCATATTCATTGATTGATTCTATCAATAAATAAATAAAATTATTAATGACAATTTTTTTAATTAAGTTCTATTAATTATTTTTTACCTGTGTCTTCATAAGATAAATTTTTATCAATTGACTCTTCAGAAAATATTCATTTCTTCAAAAAAAGATAAACTTTCTTTATAGTGTAATAAAGAATCCAACAAATTACAAGAATATTATTGTTTTAAATAAGTCAATCTTTTAAAATTACTTGAACTGAATTTGTTTCTAATCATTGTAAAGGCACAAAAAAATTTTAAAAATTTAAAATAAAAAAAAGTGTAAAAAAAAATTTTTTTCACATATTTATATGAAAACTTTTATTAATAAACCTTTGAAACAATTTATTGTTAAACATTCAAAAAAAATTTTTTTGAACAGTAAACTTTTAAGAACAATTATTGACAAACTTATAAAAATAAACTTTTAAACAATAAACTTTTTAATAAACTTTTAAGAACAATTTATCAACTGGTTTTTAAAAAAATAAACTTTTAAGCAATGAGCTTTTTGATAAACTTTTAAGAACAATTATTGACAAACTTTTGAAAATAAACTTTTAAATAGCAAACTTTTTTTGATAAATTTTTAAGAACAATTTATCAACTAGTTTTTAAAAAAATAAACCTTTAAGCAATGAACTTTTTGATAATCTTTTAAGAACAATTATTAATAAACTTATAAAAATAAACTTTAAACAGCAAACTTTTTTTGATAAACTTTTAAGAATAATTTATGACTAGTTTTCAAAATAAACTTTTAAATAGTAAATTTTTTTTTGATAAACTATTAGAACAATTATTGAAAAATTTTTAAAAATTAACTTGACATCAAACTTTTGTAAACTTTTGTTTAATCAATTATAAAGAACAATTTAATTAATAATAATTATATAATAAAAAGTTTAAAAATAAGTTTCAGTAAAGTTTTTTCAATAATAATTTATATAAACCATAAAAAATATTAGATAAAATTTTAAAAAATTCCAAAATTTGAAATTTGAAAAAATCAACAAACCAATCAAGTCCCAAGAATTTCAAAATGAAGTAAAGTTAATTATTAAAAAAAATTATGCTTTAATTATTAAATAAATTTAAAATAAATTTTAGCCCACTCCTTTATGAACAAAAATGACAATATCAAAATACTTATTGAACCTTTACCAGAACTTGAATTAGAAGAAGTTACTGAATCCTCAATGTTATATAGAGTTTTAGAATTAATAAATAGCAAAAAAAATGATAAAGAAATTTTAGGTAAAGTTGATTATTATTAAGTTTTAATATAATAAATATAATTAATGATGATTTTTATTTTAAAAATTAGATAATCAACAAATAAATATTCAAAATGAGCAAATTCCAAGCGCATTTAATAAAATGGATAACATTTTAGAAATATGTAACTGGCTTGTAAAACATTCACATGTATTGCAACTAGCAAATCAAATGTACAAAACTTCTTCATCTCCTATTTCCCGTTCCGATTCATTTAATGAATCTATATGCTCCGACAATTCCTTAAAAAATTCAACCAACAATAAGGTATTTATAAAAATTTAATTAAAAATTTATCATTATTTATTAGGATAATATTCATTTATAGAATAAAAAAATAAAATGTCTTTTTCTTCGAACAATAAATCCATCTTTGGCAATTATCGATGAATTTGTCAAAAAAACATTTGGCTATTCTCCTTATATACAAGAAGCATTGGAAATCCAGAGTCGAACCAAAAAAACTTGGGAGATTTATGTCATAAATTTAATAGTTCTATAATAAATCTTGTTAAATTCTTTAAGAAATTGCAAGAAAGATATAACAATTAATATTAATATTTTTTAAAAAATTAAGATTTATTATTTTTTTTAAAGAAGGAGCAAAATCAATAATGAATAAAGATATAAAAAATTTTATTAATGAAAATATCATATCCAATATTTTAAGATGATATATATTAGCAACTAATAAAGTCGAATTTAGAAGATGTAGATTTTTTGAAAAATTGGTATTATTAGTTCGCAAAACATTTAAGATTCATTGGAAAGAAAAAAATTTAGAGTGAGTTAAGACTTTAGATAATACTACAAAAGATATGCATGTACTTTCGAGAAGTGGAAAAAATATCGCTTTTACATTAAAAATTAAATAAAGATTTATTGAATATAAAATTTTATTTATCAAAAATCAAAATTTTTTTTATAAAAAATTTAAAAAATTTCTAATATCCTCCTAATAAAGAGTTACCTATTGGTGCATTAAATTTATAAAAATCTAAATTTAACAACATTGCGATATTTTATTCTTTGTTAATAACAATATCGAGATCGATGGTATATAAATTATTATTTAAATTATAAAATAATGATTGTGCATCCTTATTTTTTCTTTGAGTTAGGATCACATATAAACCAGTACAGATAACGTTGCGAAGAGCCTTGTCAAAGTCTTTGTTTTTTCTTCGCATTTTCATAACATTGATTTTGGAAGTGAATTGTTGCCAGATCCTGTTAATATTATTTTTCAATAGATTATTTATTATATCTTCAATGTTATTTTTAAAAAAATATAAATTTTTGAAAAAATTAGGGATAAAAAAAAAAAAAAAAAAACAATAACCAAAACTTATGAATTTATTCTATCCATGATTTTTTTTATGGTGAATAACTATTTTATTCCACAAAACATGTTGCCACTCGAGAAAATTAGCTCGCAATTTCTTGCCACCCTTTTCCAATGTATCTCGATCTAATTGGAGAAATAAGATCCCCAAAAAATCTTGAATCAACATATTTGACTTTGAATCGTCAAGATTTCAGCACCTGACAAATAAAGCATACATCTCGCCAAGAATTGAACCTTGAATCCATTTAGGAAATTCCTATGATAATTTGGATAAATAATAAATGGTTAATTAATTAATACATATAATTATTAATTATTAATAAAATAATATACACATTATATTTTCCAAAATACACAACAATTTCTTGTGAATTTATGGGCTTTCTATCTTTGTAGAATGGTAATGGAACATTTGACCTCGGACGTGTAGTTGATGGAAAATAACCACTTTCCTTGAAGTATACTAAAGGAATATTCAAGCCATTTTCAAGAAAAAAATCATCATAACTATCCCTTGGTTCCAGTTCAACATATTGATCTTCTTCAATAATTTTTTCATAAGACTCTTGAGACATGAAAGAAGTGTTTGTTGGTGAAATCGTCATGGGAGTTGTCGAAGTTCCATACATAGGAAAGGAAGGTTTACTTTACAGCCATGCAGATTTTTTTGACTGTTCTGCTACAAGAGAGGAGTATCTACTTAGCCATGTGGGTTTCGTTGACTGTTCTGCTATGGAAGAGAAGAATCTACTTTGCCATGCAGATTTTGTTAATGGTGATAATGGCATGGACATGGACTGTCTGCTTTTGCTTCACGAATAAATGGGTAGAAAAATAATGTTCATCATTTCATTTATACCTTCATTCACCAAGTTTTCAGGAATTAAGCCAAAACGACTTCTTAATTCTTGAAGTGTAGCTGAACAATTGTTAACGAGATGCGTATCGAGATTGTTCAATACTACACTAAGATAATTAGACATATAAATGATTAAGGAATTATCAATAAAGAAATACGAAAAAAATTTATTTACTTGGTAAAGTATTTTCACTTGAAGATAAGAAATACATTATTGGTTGAATCTGTGGTAAATAGGACAGATAGAATAGTGATTGAACCATTGGAATTACTGGTGATTGTGCAGAAGGCTGTTGGACAAAAGCAAATGACTGCTGAACAGAATGTTGACTGGGGGACTGCTGAACAGAAGGTTGAATGTAAGGCTGCTGAACAGAAGGTTGAACATAAGGTTGCTGAACAGAAGGTTGAACGTAAGGCTGCTGAACAGAAGGTTGAACATAAGGCTGCTGAATGGAAGGTTGAACATAAGGCTGCTGAATGGAGGGTTGACTGGAAGGCTGTTGAACAGAATGTTGAACAAAATGTTGAATGGAAGGTTGACTGGATGACTGTCGAATAGATGGTTGACCGGATGGTTGTTGAACAGATAGTTGACCGGATGGCTGTTGAATGGATGGTTGACCAGATGGCTATTGAATAGATGGTTGACCAGATGGCTATTGAATGAATGGCTGTTGAACAGATGGTTGACTGGATGGCTGTTAAACAGATGGTTGACTGGATGGCTGTTGAACAGCAGGTTGGTTGGATGGTGACTTCTCAGAGGATTGTTGACCAGATTGTTGGGAGGATCATTAAGCGAAAGATCGTAGAGATGATTTTTTTTTTGGATTCATTTTTAAAAAATTTTTGGGAAAAACTATTTGCTTTTATATTTAATTTTTGTATGGTCATGACTTCATAATAAATAAATGGTCATTACATCATCACTATTTTTTTACCACTTGATTAATGAATTATCACTATTTTGCAATGATTCTATCATAATTTAATTAAAGTTATCTTGAAATCGTATCACCACGACAACATTTTATTAATAATTATAGTGATGATATCGTCACTATTTTGCAACTAAAAGTTGTTACAATATAGTCATGATTTGTTCACTATTTTTTTAAAAAGAGTTGGTGATGATATCATCATTAAAATGATGATTTAATCACCACTAAATGGCTGAGATTTGGTCGTAACATAGTAAAAACCATTAAATTGCAATTGAATTTTTACAATTCAGTCACAAAATTGCAACGATTACGTGACCAAGTTGTCAGAATTTGATAGGTTTCAGTAAAGTTGTATCAAAGGCAAGACATTTTTATTTTGCTTTACTAACATCATAAATACTGAATTTTATATTGAAATCTTGCGTCAACACCATCCAGAAATCAGAAGAATGCTTGGTAGGTGATGGAGGTTTCAACAGGATAATGACCTGAAGCATACAAGCCGAATTGCCCAAGAATTTGTCGACGAGACTTTCCCCAAGATCATCAATTGGCTAGCCAATAGCCCAGACCTTAATCCTATAGAAAACCTATGGGGTATCATTAAAAATAGTGTGAAAAAGCGGTTATCATCAAATCTTGATGAGTTAGAATGTTTCATAATTAAAGAATGACAAAAAATTCCAACTGATACTTTAGCTAATCTTGTTAAATCAATGAAATGCCATTGTCAGCTAATTATCGATAATGATGACGATCGAATTTCTTATTAATGTATTTTTTTTTATAAATAAAAATTTATATGTTTTTATTTTATAAATAAAAATTTATATGTTTTTATTTTTTAAATAAAATATTGTACATAAAATAATTAAAAATTTAAAAAATTATTAAAAAAAAAAGGGTCAATTTTTTATTATATATACTGTATGTACTTAATAATAATGTTCTATTTCTTAAATAAGTATAAAGATAATAAACATAATAATTAATAATATTTCAAAAATTTTTATAATATTCTAGGAGATTTCAAGCATATTTCACAAGATTCCATAAAGTTTTGAAATGTTTTACAATTCCAGGTATTTTAAGATGTCTCAAAGTTTCTAGTTATACAAAATATAGCTCAGTAAAGGCAGAAAAATTGTTACACTTTAATAGATACTGTTATAAGTATTGATAATATTATTTTTAAATTATTATATTATTAAATTATTTTTGCTTATTAGTTATTTAGTATATCATATCTAGTATATCAGATAAATAGAACATTTCTGCTAGATATGACTGATATATCAAATTAATTTAATCAATCAAAGCAAACTAAGCAATTTAAGTAACTTGATCAAGCATATGAAACATATACTATATAATATACATGTGGCATAAATTATTTTGCTGTTGACTCAATTCCCAAAATCCTCAAAAATAATTGCGTCATGACTCAATTATTTATATGTTTTAATAGTAACTCAATTAATTGTGTCCAATAATTGCATCAATTGCGTCAAGGATCTACGAATTTCAACAACATGTATACTGTATAACATAACTGATATAATTCATTTATTATTTACTTCTATTTTTTTTATATTTTAAATATACTGTATATAAATAATAGTTTTTCTTAATTGTTCAAAAGATTTTTCTAACTTTTTTCAACTTTTTCTAATAAAACCATCTTGAACCTATAATCAAATCAACTTGTCTTTTGTTTTGAAAATAAATTTTGCTTAATTTCTTTACCTTATTAATATTAATATATTACAACTGAGACTATTTTTTTCTAAATTAAATAGTTTTTTGCTATTATTATCTATTAATATAGTTGATCTATTTAATTTTAAGGGTTATTTAATAGATTAACAATATACTTAAAAATAATATAATAATATCTATATTTGTTAAAAAAACTCTTTCCTGTATACAACTTTTTTCTTAAAAATTTTATTTTTTAATAATTATCTTTCAAAATTAAAGAAACAAATAATTTTCTTACCTTTACAATAAATGCTGCGTGAAGAAAATAGAGGGCCCTACAAAAAATAATTTAACTTAAAAACAATTTCAACTTTTCAAAGTTCTTCATATATCTTTTACCTTTATTACAAAAACCTCTAGAAAACTAAAAAAGTATATTAATGCATCGGAATGAAACCTTTGATCAAAAAAAAGCAAGTTTGGGCCCTTGCTTCTTCTTTGGATTGTATGAGAAAAGGCCTATGGCAGTTATTTCTTTATAAATCTTCCTTGAAATTCTTCTCATTTTCATTTCTTACAAATATATATTTTTTATTAAATAATTATACTTGTTTCTTAAAGATCTTCTTTGCAAATCAAAAAACAAATCACAAATATAATTGTAGTGATTTGTAAAGAACAGTTTATTAGATTATTAGAATAGAACTTTTACCCTATCTACAATTCCAAGAGGAATTGAAAGCTATTTTTATACATGTTGAAGATATAATATTTTTGTACATGATATAAAGATATAAAAGAAATGTTTTATTTGTTAGAATAATCATTTATATGTGTTAACATAGAAATAAATACTTTGACATATATAAGTAATTAAAGAAAAATAAGTAAAATAGGAAATATTCTATAGTATTAATAATACAAAAAGCATAGTGCTCAATGATAATAAAAAGAATATTCTAATTTAAGAAATATAGAAAATATAGATAAAACTGTAACAGTGGATTAGTAGTATAAGAATCTGTTTAGAAGTAAGGTTATTTTATGGATAAATGCAAATAAAAATAAAATAAGGGGTTGTGAAAATCTTAAATGAAAATCAAGTATAACAATATATAATAATATAAGAAAAACAGTTCTTATAGTACTAATTGCTATTGAGTTACTAAGCAGCAATATATTATAATTGATACAAGAAAAATGATTTACTTTACTATCTATATTATTACTAAAATTTTTGAAAATTTTATTAACTTTTGATATATACTAGCATATATTATTAAAATTTATTATCATTTATTAGTTTTGGTTATATTTTTTATATAATATTTTTTCTTTTCTCCAAAAATTCTCAAAACACCTATATACTGTAATTTTGAATGGTGCAATAAATTCTGAGTAATGTAGCTCAAAAACCAAGTTGTGAATCTTCTTTGAGATTCTAAGCAACTATTTGCGAAAAGACTAGAGAAACAACTTTTATTAAACCTCAAAAGCGATTGTCTTACTGATATTTGAAATAATTTTGCTTTTTCTCTTATAGATATGAATTTTCTTTAATAATTATCCTAAGTGTAACAAATAATTCTCTAGCCAATTCTTTTGTGTAAATAGATAATCACACATAAATAATTAGATTAGAAGCGACCTACAATTGACCAAAATATTATAAAAAGGCTGCAATTTCTCCCAGCTGTAAAAAAAGAACAATTATTATAATTATAAAATTCCGAGTTCTTATATTTTCTTTAATTTTTTTTTAATAAAATTATATTTATATCATATTTTTCTTTTATATTTTTCTATTGTTTTTTTATTGAAATTCAATATTTATATATTGTTATCTTTTGATTCCAATATCAGGGCAGAGTTGTAAAATTGATTGAAATACTAATTTTGCATTATTCATGTTAATTTATTTAATAGTGTTTAAAACAAAACATATGTTAAATAAATTAAATTATTGAGAATTGAAAATTATTTTTATTAGTAATTTTGAAGTCTGTTAGAGGAGGAACAAAAAGTTTTAATACATTTGATTGTAAATTTCAACATCTTTTAATTTTTTTTTATATTTTTTTGATTATTTTCTTTTATTTTTCTTTATTCTGTTTCTATTTTCTTTTATTTCATAGAAATATATTGTTCATTGCAAGTCTAAATAGGTACAATTCTCATTTGGCTCTTTCAAGACAGTAACAATGTTTAAAGCTGGTTAAATGATATTTTATTTTTTTTTTTAACTCTTGCCATCAACTCAGGTATCTTTATATTACCTTTCTAGTCTCCCAGTGTTTCTCCGGGGTACAGGGGGTGATTATGATGGTCCTAAATACTCGTCTTAGGCCTAAGCCTCTAAGTATAGACGGTGGGAGTGAAGAGTTGCTATATTCAAGGCAAGCAGACCTTTGTTATCTGCCAGGATAATCATTGTCTGCAGCCACCACTACAGTTTTCCAACTGTTCAGTTTAGTCAAGACTTACTAGGATTTAGTTAGTGAGATATCATTGGAGGATGAGGGTACACCAGTACACCAAATACGCCTGGGAATCGGACCTAGCCTCACCCTGCCTAATCTGATCTAGCAACACATGCGGGGGTTACAATTTATGGGGCATGCAGTCAACCGTCGCAAGTGTACCTCTTAGGATAGAATATCCCATAATACAAGTAACCTCCTGCAATCCTGACCGGATCCTCACTACTAACGGACATGTGAAACTCTTACTGATAGTTGTGTGACTAATGGTTTTAGTCATCTGTACCTTTCTTTCTGCTACCGGAAAGATCCCATGAAACTTCTTTCCCTTTTGGAGGTATTTCCCGGGCAATACTTGATAAGAAAGTTTATCAATCAAATCATCTATCTTTTTGACCTATGGAGTGTAGTCTATCCATATGGCTCCTTAATCGCCGGAGAAACCCAAATAGCTCTCTATCACGAGTCATAGGGGCAGTGACACAAAGTCCCAATTTGGGATATGTGAATTGCTCCCAGCTGGGGTTGAACCGTGGTTCATAGGTTAGCCCTATCCTGCCTTAGCCCACTGGACTATGACCGGATAGGTCAGTTAAATGATATTTTAATTATTATAAAAATTAATAAAGAATTTATTTATCAAAAAAATTTTTAATAAGTCCTAATTCTTTGATACAAAATATTTTAATAATAGAATTATATATTGAATCTTATCTTTTAAACCTATCTTATATTTTTAAATTTGATATAATAAATTAAAATTATAACAATATTATAAGATAATAATAATATATTATAAGACAATAATAATATAATTGTGGATATTTTATTTAAAGTAAGTTTAATATTATTTATATTTAAATAATTAATATAAATTAAAATTATTAATAAATTAATTTATTTTTAGCTTTATAAACTTATTTTCAAAATTAAAGTATTATTACAACAAAGAAAAAATTTTTTGCACAATGTCAAATAGTTGGAATATCTAATAAATAGTTATATTAAATGTTCAAATCCAATGAAATTCAATATATAAGGTGTTAACTAGAGCTTGTGAATTAAAAGAAGTAAAGTTATATTGTTTTATTTAAATATAAATAATAATTTTTGATTTTTATTATTTTAATTATTAAATATATTTAGTAACAATAATTCCAATTTTTGTAATTTTATAATTAATAAAAATAAGTAAAAAGTATTAAAAATAAATAATAAATTTAAAATATTTATAATTATAGTTATTATTTATTTATTAACAAATATAAATTATAAAGAAATTTTATTAAAAATTAAAATTATAAAAGATATAAGAAAAAGAAAATATGTTCTATTTAAAAATAACAACAATAATAATATTCCAAAAATAATAGAAGTAAAAATAAATAAAATTGTTTATTAGAATAAAAAATGCATCTAATATTTTTATTTCAATGGAATTTTAATTTTTTTTATACTGTATGTATTTGAAATTAATTTTAAATTTTTAAAAATTTATATTTTATATAATAGCTTTTTTTAAATTATTAACCTATAAATTTATTTTTGTTTTTATTATTAGTAATTAAAAAAATTAAATTAGAAACTTAATATTAATTTCAAGTACATATAGAATAATATAAAATAGAATTCAAAATATAGAAAATGATTATTTGTGATTTTGAGTTCAGCTATTTTTTTTCTATACAAATTCTATTTTATATTATTATATACAGTATATATACAGTATATATTATATTTAATTAGTTAATTTAATTTATTTATTATATAATTTATTAATAAGAATTGTATTAATTTAAACTTTTTTTTTTTTAGAATAAATAGTATATACTTTGTTTTATTAATAGTGATTGGTTTAGTATATACAAAAAAGTTTTATACAAATTTAATACTATGTTTTACCTAATAAAACTATCTAAGCTAAGATTATATTTAACCACTGATTAACTTATTGTCCTTCATTCTTCCAGATTATCAATATCAGGACTTTGATAGCATATATGGTGTACTAATATACCAGGATATATGCCTTTTAGTTCTATCTACTATCTGATAAATAAAAACTTAAAGAATAGTATTCTAATATGATTAGTTGTAAAACTAATTATATTTATTAGAAAAATCTATTGGTTCTAATTAGGTCTAGAAAAAAAAATTTCAAAAAAAAAACCTGCAGAAAAAAAAGTTTTTGCTTTTTGGAACTAGTAAAGATAATTAAAAGAAAATTAAAAATGTAAATAAGAAAATCTTGTTTGAGGAGAGAGAGGAAAGCTACAAATCATTATTTGTCTAAAAAAAAAGATTAAGACTAACTTCTTATAAAAATTTAAAGTAAGAGTATTATAAAAAAAAAAAACTTGTTGACCTGTCTATAGTGCAGTGGTTAGTACTTCACAGGTCAAATCACAAGATATCAGTTCAATCCCAGGTGAAGGTGGTTGAATAGAACTCATATAGTACCTGGCACCATAACCTATTATGTGCTATTTCTCATGCGAAGCCATTTCACACGCTAATCCAGTGGGCGTTGAGATTGTGATCTTCAGAAAAGATGTCGTGGTGTGACGATCATCTGGGTGGTGTCACGATGATCGCCAGAAGCATGCCTATGGTAATTGAATTACATGGTAAGCTAAGAGGCATGTGTTCAACTTCTCTAATTAAGATTCCTCTTGCGTTTGGATGTACAGACTGGGCTGTACTTCATCCTAATCCAATCCCATCTATCTTTGTCACTGTTAACCATCAAGTAAGAAGGCTTTGAAGAAATCACACTATTGCCACCCCTTTTGTGGTTAAGGTTTAATCTCAATGGCATCTGAGTATGTAGGAGTTGCGCCCTGCTTGGCATTCGTACCCCTAGATTTGGCAGCCAAGGCTAACCGGTTCCGAACTGGAGTGTTTACTAGGAGGTTTATGGTTGATACCCTTTAGGAGTCACACCCCACTTGGCCATATGGCCCATAGATTTGGTAGTGTCCAACCAGCAGTCAAACTGGAGCATTCACTAGGAGTGCATACCAACCTTGAGAGTCCCACTGACACATTAGGAAGGAGCAGTAGGAGTGACGTGAGAAGCCACTTATGTAGATGGCTAATAGTATATGCCCTTATAAGAACAATAAAAATATAAGCCCTATAGATTAGATAGTTTAAAACTAACAGTAGGATTTCTACTCCCTATAACCTCCTGATATCATGAGGAAAGATTATTAAATAATAGACTTTCAGGTACCAGATGAATAAAGTTGATAGGCTAGCATTTAGTTGTAGTCATATATTACAAAGAATGTTTGATATAATGAATACATTGTCATCAATAAAAGAATTTGCATCTAATGCTGTTTAACTTTAAAAAAAAAAAAAAAAAAAAAAAAAAAAAAACCTGTTAAGTTGGAAAAAACTTGTGTATGGTATTGTTATATATACTTCTATTATAAATTACTGGGATGGATTATTGCGATTGGTTAATTACAATAAAAAAATTTTTTTAAATCTTTTTTTTTTTTTTTAAAGTAGGTAAACATCATTTCTTTATTTTATTTGTATATGACAAGGTATACATCGTGAAAGAAACAACATCTCTCATATGTTGGTACAATGAGTTAAATGCTAGCTTGCCTACAGTAACCATACGACTAATATTGAAAAGAAAGTTTAAAACAATATATCTTGCCATACGGCACCGAGCAGCTATAAATACCTACTCAGTATTAGGGGGAATGGTATATGGAAGAGACACTTTTCAAAATATATATATATATATATATATTATTTATTTTATTAATTATTTACAAAATTAAAAAAAAACTTTTTTTCATATATAACTTTTTTTTAAAAAAATTTCTTTTTTAGTAATTATCTTTTGAAATTAAAGAAACAAATATTTTTCTCACCTTTCAATATCCCAAAGTTCTTTATACATTCTTTATATTTACTATAAGAATCACAAAAAAATTAAAGAAGTATACTAATACATCAGAATAGAATCTCTAGTCAAAAAAAAGCAAGTTTGAAATTCTTGTTTTTTTTTTGAATTGTATGAGAAAAGGCCTATGGCAGTTATTTCTTTATAAATCTTTCTTGAAGTCTTCCCATTTTTACTTCTTACTAATATATATTTTTTATTAAATAACTATATTATTTTCTTGGATATCTTCTTTATAAATCAAAAAATCAAATCACATATTAAAAATGTTTATATTGTTGACTTGAAGAACTAGCAATATATTTATTGTTTACTTTTTACTATTGCCTAACATATTTTGCTATGTTACAAAAAACAAAACTTTTTTCAAAAAAATTTTTACAAAAAAATCACAATTTGTTTACTTTTGTCAATTGATTAACATTTCAAAACCAATCAATTAAATACTATCAATTATTCAAATAAATCCATACTATTAAAACCTTACATACTGATCAACATAAACAAAACCTTATTTAATAACAACTATCAAAACAAAATTACATTATTAACAAACAAACCAATTATATTATTAATAAACAAACCAATTATATTACTAATAAACAAATCAATTACTAATTGTATTAACAAAATAACAATACAATCATCACAACCAATTGACTATTAAAGAAATATATCATCAATAATACTGTATACTTTGAACAATAGCCTGGCTATTTGTAATAAGTATACACACCGTTAAATGAAATCACCAGAGTGGTATACTTTTTTGAAGTATTTTTAGCTTTATAATTAATTTTTTTGTATCTATGTCTTTGTTTAGTATTTTTTTTTTTTTTAATATTTACTTCTTATAGTCTTTTTATACAAAAATTTGAGTAGGTATTTATAGCTATTTAGCACTATCATTGACAATGTATTGATTTTAATATTTCTTTTTCTTTGCAACTTAGATAGTTTACCATAAACAAGCTAGCATTAAACTTATTGATTAATTAATCATATGAGAAATGTTATTATTTTTTTCATATATAAATTTTTTACAATTTTACAATTATAATAAAGTGACAATGTTTATTTATTTTAAAAATAATAATTATTATTATTTACAAAATTATAAGTTAAAATAGAATTTTTTAAAAAAAATTCAAAAACTTTTATAACAAATTATATACTATAGTTTTTTTATATATAGTTTTTTTTTTTTTTTATTCAAATCATAATAAATATACAGTATATTAATTTTCTTGTTGATAATTAATACATCTAAAGATTAATTAACTTAAAAATATAATTTAATTTAAATATCACTAAAAATTAATTCTACTGTGAGACTTGTCATTAGTAAAAGCAACAGTATTTCTTGATCAATCTTATCAAGTACTATTAATTCCTAAAAAAAATATTTTTAAACAAATCAACTTTTCTATATCTTTTGATTTCAAATTTATAAACTTTTTTATTAAGATTCTTCAACATCTAACAGATTACCTATTGAAGTACTGTGTCTTTGTTCTTTTCAAAATGAAGAAAGAGAGATTTTTTTTTTTTAATAATTTTTAAGACTACAACAGAGGGGAATAGTTTTAATAACTAATTTATTGGTCCTATTTCAATTGCTTAAGGCCCCATATTTAATTATTACTATTTTTCTAAAGTGATTATATTAATTAGATAGTATTATTTCAGTTACTTATTTTTTGTATTCAAGGAAATAGAGTTCTATTATAGTCTAAATACAATTTTTCTATATATAGATGAAATTTAATACTGTTGTTTTTGTCAGTATCTTGAAATATTTTCTCTTTTATTTTGGCAAATATTATCAATTAAGTATCTTCATTACAATAAAAATGATGAATATCATTAACAAGCTTATTAGCTTTTTCAGTAAAAGAAATCATATTAAAGGTTTTGTTAAGTGGTTTATAGTTTATAATTCTTTATAAACCATGAATTAGAACCAAAAAACTCTATAAGGAAAAAATATTTTGATCACTTTGTTTGTATTTATATATGAATAAAATAAAGAAAAAAAAGAAAAAGAGAAAAATAAAGGAGATATATATACAAGCTCAACTATATCAAAATGGTATTCAAACTAAAGCATATCTTTACTCTTAAGAAAACCTATATACTTTTTTTAATATAATTTGACTGATCTTGGTAAGATACTTATAAAATTTTCTACTGCTTTATTTATTCCTTCAAAAAAA
>CAJVPV010001356.1:0-16209 GCA_910591835.1 Acaulospora morrowiae
TGTGTAGGTCATAGTAAAGCTTTTGCTTCATCATTTCCTTCAGGATACTTGTTCGGTCTTCGTCTGAGAGTAAAAATGCATGTTGGTAGTTGAAGAAAGTGTTTAAGTCGTCCAGGGGCATTGGATCTGGAAGTGTTACTTTGACTTCGGTGTAGTGGTTTCCCAATCTTTTCTTCCGGATTTCGAAGGATACTGAAATGACTTTGTAGGTTTCTTGGTTGTTTTCCTGAACTCGAACTGGTGTAAGCCATACTTTTGGAGGATTTGAGAGTTTGGGAAGTCTGGTGGTGG
Organism: Acaulospora morrowiae; assembly: GCA_910591835.1. NCBI lineage: Eukaryota > Fungi > Glomeromycota > Glomeromycetes > Diversisporales > Acaulosporaceae > Acaulospora > Acaulospora morrowiae. The sequence continues at coordinate 292 of CAJVPV010001356.1, forward strand.
AAACTGGGTGGGTGGTGTAGATTACATTGGTGTTAACGTTTTTGTGAATAATAACTGCCAGGCATTTGTTTACATCGGTAATAAGAACATCAAGTAGGACATGTAAAGGTTCGTTTGTTTGACCCTTGGAGGACGTGGAGGACCCTCCAGGGTCTTTAGGGTTTTTGTTTTGCGAGAAAATTTTTGTTTCCTAATTTGGTAATTTTTGACGAATGCAAGTGAATCAGGAAAGAGTTTTTTTTTTGTAAACAAGTTAATAAAATAATTATTTTTGTTAAATTTGTATCTTTTTATAGTTTTAATTTTGACTTAAATATAACTTATTGTTTAAATTATTATAATATATTAAAATCTTATAAATATAAAAATATTATGTCATGCTATTGAAAGGTATTTAAATAAGATTAGATATATAAAAAGTCTTTTACAGATTACTTTTATACTTATTGAAAAGCAAAAAAAAACCCAAATATTATAGATATAAAATCACTTTGACAATATATAGAAACAAATATTTTTTTCAATAAAATAGTATTTAAACTCTACTGAAATATTGTAAAATATTGTACAAAAGTATATGATCAATTCATTATATAACAAAAAGCCAAATAAAGATTCTTGCTTAGGGATTTTGTATAAGGAAAAAATTAACTTTATTTTTTTTTAACAGATTATAAATACAAGTTTTTAAGTGGAAATCCTTTATAAATGTATTTTAGAAATTAAAAGAATACTTGGCAATAATTGATATTTCTGGAATAATAATAATCCAAAGTTCATAAATTATTTGGCAAAACTTTTATTAAAGAAAATATATCAGCTATTATAGATGGTTATCTAATAGTCTCGACTTGAATCTGATTGAAAATTTATGGGGAATTGTTAAAGGCAATGTGGAGAAACATATGCCAAAAAATTTAGATAATTTAGAATGGTATATAAGTGAGAAGTAAAAAAAATTAAAGAATCTGTTTAATTGGATTAGTTCAGTTGATGAGAAAATATTGTGAACTGATTATAGAAAGCAACAGGATCATATAGCTTATTAAAATTTTTTAATTAAAAATGTCAATTATAAATTTTAATTAGTCAAAGTTTCATGTGATTTCATGTGACTATCATCATGCAATAAAAAAATAAATTCCAATTTTTTTTTATTAGCACTATATATCAACATATGTCAATAAGCCACACAGTAGGAGAAATCCTTAATGAGTTTTATTTGAAAAACAAAAAAGTGTAAAATTTGTATAACATGAATTTGTACATACTCGATTAAATAAACTGTTTAAAAAAAATATTATATCATTGGTTTGATAAATAATATTACTATAAAAATGTGCTTATTTAAGGCGTAATTAATATTGAAACTTTTGATTGGCAATATAATAATGCGATATTTCATTGATATACAGCTATAAATTCTCGCACAACTTTCATTACCATTTTTATCATTGATGACAGTTACACGTCTAATCTTTTATCATTTAGGATTTGGGCGTACCTACTCCACAATGATCAATGATGATAGGACGATTTTTATCTATTTTGGGCGGTGGCGTCAGTATATGTTTCCAAACTAAGAATGAAGAATACAGTAAGTCAGTGTTATGACATGCCTATTTTGTTCGGTAGTTATTTTTCATCCAATCGCTTTTTAAATAGTAATTTTTACATAAAGTGCACAGCACTTTACTCTCTCCGAGAAATCGTTTCTTCAATAGAAAATTAATTGAATAATCAATGTGCGAACAGATGTACAAATACATTCCCACTAAAATAAGTGAAGATGCATTTAAATATTTTTTTAAAGACCCGAACAATCATGCTATCAGTTTCCACGATTTTATCAGTCTCTTAAAAAACGAAGATGAGCATTTTCTGGCGACGTTTAGAGATTCATTAAACCATGCAACAGCAGAGTTTTCCGCGTACTTTTGGGAATGCGTCCCCGTGTCAAGTGAAACAATACATAGGACATTTGAATTTGTTGCAGTTAAATCTAGGATTTTAAATTACATCAAACAGGATTTCGCGGATTTCAAAGAGCATATTTTTAAAAGTCGTGATGAATATGCTTGCAGTTTTCCGAATTTAGGAAAAGATGCAATGTTGATTGTTCCTATCCCGCAAGAAGGTGATTGCAATGAAATTCGAGATTATAAACATATCAGTAGTTTTAGCATGAATGCGCCAATTGAGCAGCAGCAAAAATTTTGGAAGGAGGTAGCCAATCGTCTATTTGAATCTTTGGACAAGAAATCACCACGATGGTTATCAACGAACGGTTTGGGTGTTCATTATTTACATGTTAGAATTGATAAGTCACCAAAATATTATGATTTTTTGGATTACCGCATACATAAGATAACTAATATTGGAAAAATATAGACATCTTAGTATCATATACGGTAAAAACGAATTTTTCAAAGATGTTTCTGAGCAGAAAATCACATATCGCAGTATATGTACATACAATAAATTGATAAGTCAAATGCGAGAAAAATTTTTTCCTAGAATTATAAATTATAAATGGCATTTCTATTACGAGAACTGTCACGCCCGTTCTTTTATAAATTATTTTTATATAAATTATTTTTATTTTCTATTATTGTCGGTCGGAATATTTTTAATATTTCTCAAATCTCGTGTTTTGCAGAATAGATTCTAAATTAATTACAATTACAATTACGGTGTCATTATCATTCATAAACAGAATAGATTAATGATTTTTTATTATTTCTTTACAAATAATTACAGTATATACACATTCTCATTTAACACTTACTTGAAGATGGACGCATTACAAAAATCAAATATTTTTGTTTACAATATCTAAAAACATTTTAAATATCAAACGCTTGCCAATCTTGTTTATGCTATGACATTTATTTAATAAAAATTATTTTAATGATATATTAAGATCCACAATAAATTTTTATTAGAAAAATAAATAAATAAATAATAAATAATTTTTGAATGAGCAACATTATAAAATAATGAATATTTTTAAATATGTTATTTATCAAGAATTGAATTTCCATAAAAATTATTAATAATTTTAAATTAGATAAGAAATTATATTATTATACAATAATTAAATACAGTATACAGTATATTGTATATGGACATAATTATTTATTTTAAATTAATTTATTTATAGAGTTTGACATAAGTAATTAAAATATCAAAAATAATAAAATCTTTTTTTTTTTTTAATTTAAATTAATACTCAGTATCATATTTATTTTAAATTTATAAATTTTAAAAAATTAAAACAAATATAAATATAATTATAATTGGTTACGTTAAATCAAATAATAATTATAATTATAATAATTTTTTAATGAAAAAAATTAAAAATATATTTATAATGCGGATATACAGTAATTATAAAAAAAATCCTTTTTATTTAAGTTATAAAATTTACGTGGCGTTATTATATGCTATTAACAATTATAATGGTTAAAATATTGACATAAATTATATTTCCTTTATATTTTAGAATATTCTTAATTATGTTCAAATAAAAAGTATATGATTGAAAATAATTTTTAATCTTCGTAAAATTTTTTACAACATCGTATATTTGAAAACTTTTATTTTTCTTTGAATATATAATATTATTAGTATTAATATAAAAATAAATTAATTGTAACTGATTACAGTATTGTCTACGTTTGTGATGCAGTAAATAATAGTTGTTTGATAATGGCTAAAAGTACAATTCTGAATTAATATATACAATATACTAAAGATCGAAATATTTATATATACGTTTAATATAAAGAGCATGTGTCTCCTACGCCATATCTAGTAAAGTTCAATTTTTTTAATATATGGAGATATATTAATTATTATCAAAAAGCCATTAAAAATTTAATTACACTGTATTTAAAACATGGAAAAGATGAAATCACGGCTGTGTATATTATATTATTATAAACCAATACCAAAGCACTAATTTCTACTACTCGACGCACTTTATTATTACCTTTATATTACTTAATTTGCAATTTTCTGGCAGCTATTTTATTATACGATATTTTTTTTTATGCCTATGTAAGTAAATTGGCCTTATTTTGATGCCCAGGCAAATTTTAAAAGCAAGCATTTTAAAATATTTGTTATTATATAGTATTCGCGTACATTCGCATGAATCACAAAGTTTAATGTTTAAAGGAAAACATATTTTTACGATTCAGATCAATAAAAAAAAAATTTTAATACTTGTTTTGAAATATTTAAACTATGAACCTAGAAAGCTTGTCTATTCTACATTCATAGACATAAAATTAAAACTATATGATATATGGTCCAAAAAAATCAAAGTTTATAATATAATACTTACAGTAAATATATAATTATGCACCAGGAATAATTGATTTTCAGATTTCAATGTTATGCACTTGAAATGAAGCCGTGCAAAAATTTATCTTAGACTGGAATACAAAAGAATGAAAGTTTTCCTGTTTGCTTGGTAGAACGACTATCGCTCAATGGTCGATATAAGATATTGTTAGAATATATATTTAGAATTCCGCATTCTTTGGATTGTTCCCGGAAATGGTTCACAAACAAAGCTAAGGAGGGCCCTTTCTCTTTGGTTCGTTCATTCAAAATTTTTGATAAAGGGCAAATATCTATGTCTTCTTTTTTCAAGAGCTTATTAGGTCTTTTGATAATACCATTATTCCAATCAATATTTATCTGACCCATATAATCTTTATATTCTGAACCTCTCTCGTGGATGGTGCTTTTTTAAAAGAAATATAGAATATAATGTTAGATTGATAACTACAAAATAATAGACTCTCGTTCAAAATGTTGTTACCTTGAATAAAACTTTAAACTTTTAATAAAATTTTTATCTTCGAATTTATTTTTCTTTTCAAGATCATATGCAAATACATATGCAAAATGTTCATTAAGAGAAAAATGAATTCCGGTTACAATTGTGGTTTTATATGGATTATTATAATTATCGCCAGTAATTGAGGATTTATTCGGGGTAGGTAATGTGTTTGATGAAATTGTTCCCAAGATGCAATCTTCGGACAACTCCTGCATGTGAGATTTTTTTCGCAAACACGGATTTTCTGGATCTGATATTTCAAGATTGTTGATTTCAAATAATATTTTTTGATGGCCAAAATCAAACACTGTCGGGTAGCCATCAACCATCCAATCTATCCGAATTTTATACCATTTGACCTTCGACGAATGCTTGGAGTTGTCATCAATCTTATGAATTATGATGGTCGGTTCTTTTTCGCTTTCATAATGAAGTCTCATAGAGAATATTTCGTTTTTTGATCTGCAAGTTAATGAAGCAAAAATTTTACACTCTTCTATGTCATCAACGCTTTCTAGATGTTTAAATAATTTATAAACATATGGCGTCTTCTTTTTCGGATCCCAAAAGACAGAAATTTCATCCACACTTGCTATATATTCAATAAATTAGACGAAAACTATTATTTGACACTGGTACTACAATTTAGATTATTTTAGTTAATATTACCTTTCCGGATTTGCAAGCCAAAAATTTTTAACACTTCTTTCTTTAACTCGCGATCCAATAGATTAAATATTGGATGGACTTTTTCATAGCGAACGATTTCCCAATTTTCGGAGTTTTTAAGCGAATCTATCCACGGTCCTTTATTGTTATCATTATATTTACTTTGATCACCACCTAAAATACGACGAAATGAAGCATCTTTTTTGTTTGATTCGCTGTTAGAATTTTTATTTCTCCAATTTATTCTATTTTCAGCAATATTTCCTCCAATATTTTTTCCGCTTGTTGTTTTATCTAATCGTATAATTGACAATTGTCATACTATAAAGTAAATATACTGTAAATAATCGTAAACTCAATAATAAACTTACATGTTTCTTTCTTGCCTGTTTGATTTGTAACAATTACTCCTCCTAAAGTTATGCACTCTGCATAAAAATGGCCGTATTCGTCTAATATAGCTCTCAATTTTTTAATCTTTTGATCATTGTCTTTTTCCTTTAACGCCTCTTCTATTTCACCAACAAAATCTTCGGTTAATTTTATATCTTTAAGTTCTACCTCTTCCTTCTCAACCCTTGTAACCGAATACAAATCAGAATTTTCGTAATTTGTTAATAGTTCGCTCGATCTTTCATATGAGATACCCAGAGAAAACAAAAGCCATGGTAATAGAGGTGTGGAGATAGGAGCATTCCCATAAGAAATAAAATTTCGTTTAAACATTTCTTCAAATTTATTTTCACATTCCAAGTAATCTTCTTCGCATGTATTAATTGGTTTGTTTTTCATACTAAATTTGTATGCTCGTTTACGTGCTTGATCTATTTTTTCAGCATAATATTCTTTAAAATGAAATCCATTTTCGCACAATTTAATCAGTCGCTTCCAATCTGGATTCAACGTACGTTGAATATATAAATTATTTTTATTATTTTCAAATTTTAAAATTGTTGATAATTTATATTTTTCTTCTCCTTCCTTTAGAATCACCCCCCCATTATTGTGCACAAAGGAACAATTTGACCCCATACGTAGAGAATTCGCATCCTTTTCACCTTCTTTTTCGAAGATTTCTCTAATTTCCGCAAGTTTTTTGCCTACAGGCAAGGAATAATTATAAGGATGTGTTGGCATCTTATTTTCTTGATTTTGTTCGCAAATTACATGCACGAGAACCTCCACATCACTAACAAGTTCAAGTTTATTCATCTTCGATATTATGTAACGAATTTCTTCGTAAAAAGGTATTAATTCTCCATTCTCTTTAGTAAATTGAATTTCTTTGGAACTCATTCCATTTCTTCTGCTATTCGTTCTCTAATTGTTTCAAGATTATAGTCATGTTCCGGAAAATAAGGATATTCTTTTTCATTAAATTTTATAGTGATATCTTTTTTTGTTGAAGAAAAAAAACGTTTGAACATGTCGAAGGTGAATTGTTGAATTCTAGCACCGAATAGATCCTATTTTATTGTTTTCGGTGTAACTACTGCATACTGTACTGTAGTTGCACAATTTGTGTACTGTACTATGATCGTCGCGTTACACTTAATGAGCAACGTTGTGTAAGTTAATAAAGCATTTGGTACTCTATTTAAATACACTATTTCCAAACGTGCATTATGCGGTACTGTAAACAATATATATAGTACAGTACTTGACCTCAGATCCTTTGCTAAACAATAATGGAGTCAATCAAAAATTATATTGACGACGGCGTGTTAAATGAGTTTGATTACAACGAATTTCAAAATATAGAAGTTATCTATGATGGAATGAGTATGGTCAAACGTGCATATCAGGAAAGGATAAAGGAAAATGTTGTAATTAAAATTTCAAAGGAAAATAATAATGATGAATATTATAAAAAGCTTAAAAGAGAGGTACTTACAAATTTATTGAATTTTAGATTTCGGGTTTGTTTTATTATTATTTATTTAAATTGTGGATAATAGATAGCGAATTTGAAAAAAATTGGTAATAATAAAAACACCGTTAGTTTTCTTGGTGTTACCAAAGGTAATTTATATACATATAAAGTATATTTCTTTTTTCTGTACGGATAGTGATTAATATAACCGCTACTTTATTATATTAGACCCTCAAAGGAATAATTACTCTATAGTAATTCAATATTGTGATGGCAAAAATCTTAGAGAATTTTTGAAAAATGAAAGGGTCTTGAAAAAAGGCTGGCCTCTTAAGATAAAAACGGCTATGGATATTGCAAACGGATTGAGATATATTCATAATGCAAATATTCTACATTGTGAACTGGTCAGTATATAGTACTCAATATAATTAGCCAACCGTTATTATTAGAACTAATTTATTGACTTATTCTTTAACTAAAGAACCCAAAGAAAATATTAGAGCATAGTGGTAGATTGGTCATTATAGGTTTTGGTTCGTCTGTAACTCTAAAGGACTCGACATTCAAAATCGTTGATAAAAATGCAGATCCCGAAGATATTACTTACATGGATCCAAAAATTTTTGATCGTACGATTGATTATAAATATGATAAACCATCGGATATTTACAGTTTAGGGTGGATACTATGGGAAATATCAAGTAGTAAAACTCCTTTTTTTAATAAAACCGATTTAAGAGGAGCAAAGCTAAAGAAGGCAGTTATTTCAGGAGAGAGAGAAACCTCTGTGAACTTAACACCGATAGATTATATTGAACTTTATCATAACGCATGGGATGATGATCCTAAAAAGCGTCCATCAATCGAAGAGGTTATTCATTGTCTCGAAAGCGTTGATATTGATCAAGTGTATCAAGATTGCGATTACACTCCTGAAATTTCTTCTCGGAATAATATATTTGCATCAAAAAACGAAGCTTGTTTAACAGTTATCAAAGGTTCCCCTCAAAATCAATACTTTTTCCTTCCTCTAGGCAAAACATTTATAGGAAGAAACAATTCAAATGATATTATTATAAAGGATCAAGAAATTTCTAAGCAACATGCAATTATTAAAAATTTTCAAGGAAAGGTTGACATCATCGATTTAGGATCTAAATTAGGAATTTTTTTAAATGATGAAAAGCTTACATTCCGTTCAAGCCGTACTTTAGAAAAGGGGGACATAATTAGAATGGGACGCTGCATCTTTCAATATCTTCCTACTGAAGAATATGAAAATAATATCGATAAACTTTTACTGATCTACAACAGGGCTTTTTTACTAAAAAGTTTGGAAGATGGATTTAAAAATGCAAAAGAAAAAAAGCAATACTTGAGTATAATGTTTCTTGATATAGATCATTTCAAAAGGATTAATGATGATAATAGTCACGAGGCCGGAAACTATGTATTAATAGAATTGGCAAAATTTATCCAGACTCTTATTCGTCCCGAAGATATTTTTGCACGATATGGTGGTGATGAGATGACTATTCTCCTTAATAACACTAGCGTTGACTTGGCATTCGACTGTGCTGAGAAAATTCGAGCTTCAGTTGAATCTCATTCTTTTAGTTATAAGGGAAAGAAATTATCAATTACAATCAGCATTGGAGTTTCTGGTGTAAACTCATTTGTGGAAACTTTTAATGATTTGCTTCATCATGCTGACGAAGCTATGTGTAGGGCAAAAAAATATGGTCCTAATCTAGTAATGATTTGGGGGAATGAATACGATTATTTAAATAGTAAGTTACATATTTATCATTATTCGATCATTTTTTTTGTAAACTCATAATATAACCCTAATACCTTTTGTTATTTATAAAATAAAATTATAGGAATGGAAACTACTTTTTACTCTGAAATATTTAATTTACAGCATATAACATAGCTATTTCTTATTTTCGTTTATGATACAATTTGCAAAATAACTTATTTAGGATCCCTTAAAGTTTTCTTTATACGTTGAATCTGCTAAAAGTGGAAATTCTTGGAATCAGAATATCCTTGGTTATTGTTATGAAAAAGGAATTGGAACCTCTCAAAACTACGAAAAAGCATTTTATTGGTACCAAAAATCTGCCGAAGGTGGAAATACCGCTGGACAGTATAATCTTGGCCGTTGTTATAAAAATGGAATTGGGACTATGAAAGACGAAGAATATGCATTTAATTGGTACCAGAAATCGGTCGAAGGTGGAAATACCGCTGGACAGTATAATCTTGGAGATTGTTATCTAAATGGAATTGGAACCATTCGAAACCGTGGAAAAGCATTTTATTGGTACCAAAAATCTGCCGAAAGTGGAAATACCAATGAACTGAATAGCCTTGCACATTGTTATGAAAATGGAATTGGAACTACGAAAGACGAAGAGAAAGCATTTTATTGGTACCAAAAATCGGCTGAAGATGGAAATGCCGATGGACAGTATAATCTTGGAAGGTGTTATGACAATGGAATTGGAACCGCACAAGACCACGAGAAAGCATTTTATTGGTATCAGAAATCAGCTGAAGGTGGAAATGCCGATGGACAGTATAATATTGGAAGGTGTTATGACAATGGAATTGGAACTGCACAAGACCACGAGAAAGCATTTTATTGGTATCAGAAATCAGCTGAAGGTGGAAATGCCGATGGACAGTATAATCTTGGAAGGTGTTATGACAATGGAATTGGAACCGCACAAGACCACGAGAAAACATTTTACTGGTATCAGAAATCGGCTGAAGTTGGAAATGCCAATGGACAATATAATCTTGGAAATTGTTATCGAAATGGAATTGGAACCAATAAAGATTATGAAAAAGCATTCCAATGGTATCTGAAATCTGCTGAAGGTGGAAATGCCGCTGGACAAAATAATGTTGGAAATTTTTATAGCAAAGGAATTGTAACCAATAAAGACAATGAAAAAGCATTTCAATGGTATCTGAAATCTGCTGAAGGTGGTAATATCACTGGTCAAAATAATGTTGGAAATTGTTATCACAAAGGAATTGGAACCACTAAAAACCACGAGAAAGCAACTTATTGGTATCAGAAAGCAGATTTTAACCGAAAATTAATTGATGAATCTAATAATATTAAAGCATTGAGATTACGTGGCGAAACCAATAAAATTTTGGGAAATTTTGATAGAGCACTAGAAGATTTTGGTAAAGCATTAAGTATCGAGCCAAAAAATGTGTTAACACTGAAAGCACGTGGAGAAACTTTTAGAATTCTGGGGAATTTTAACAAATCACTTGAAGATCTAAATTTAGCTTTAAGTATAAAACCCGACAATATAATGTTGTTAATTTCACGTGGAGAAACTTATAAATTTCTGGGAAAAACAGGTGAATTTCTTGCTGATATAAATATGTCACTAAAAATTGAGCCAAATAATTCAGAGGCCTTACAAATGTACGGAGAAATTTTTAAGATTAATTACGGGGTGATAGTTAATGCTCGATCAGCACAACAATCAAACTTGAGCCCGTGTGTTCTTGAATCGAGGCCAATAGTAAAAGATATTAGTGGCTATAATGTAAAGTATAAAATTTGTAAAAAAATGAATGAATCCTTTTTATTAGAAAACAATATAGATTTTAAATGCAACAAAATACCGAATGAATGGCTCGCGTTTATTAAGGATACCATTAAATCACCAATAAACCCGTTAACTGACGAAACGCCGGTGCATAATGTATATATTGAAATTCAGTATCAACATGCAGAACTTCTCATTGATAGAAAACCTTCCAAAAAATTCGAACTTGAAATTATCAAAGCATTGGAAAATACAAACCCATATCAAAATTTAATGAATGTATTTTCACATTATGGGCATTTTATGCCGAAAATGGTTAAAATAGGGTTTAAATTATATAGAATGATACGTCTATTACCAAAAAACTTTTATGAGTCAGCAAAAATTATTTACGACAATGATCAAGTATTAGATCCGAGTCAATTGGAAGAGAATAATGTACTTCGTTCATGGGAAGATTACCTAAAACCTTATGATTTTGATACAACTTACTTGGTTTCCACATCCGGTGATATTATAAAAAGAGAAAACCTTTCAGACTGGCTTGATTACTGCAAAAGTAAAGAAAATTATTCAATGCAGATTATCGATCATAAAGAGCTGTTTCCAATTTATGAAATTTTTGACGAATCAATCCAAGCACAGATTAAATCAATTCTCGGAATTGAACACGAATTGTCCGTGCCTTCAAATAATCAAAATGAGAATCCAATCACTTTAAATATAAGGGAAAGGGTATTGATGACTGGAGTCTTGCAACTTCATAAAGGTGCTAGATATTATCACATTACATTTTCGGAAAAATTACAAAGCAGTAACTATATGATATTCGGAAAGCTAATTACAGAAAATGGTCAACAAATTAAGGATATACTCGTAAAATTTAAATCAGAAAGTCTATATGGGTTTTCAGTATTGGTAGAAGCTGTCGGTGAATACAGGTACGTTTATTAGTATTATTATTATCCCTTTAAAATGTGTTTTGTCCTAATTAACCGTGGATTATTATAATAAACAGTAATATGAATCTGGAAAATTATATAATCACATGGATAATGATTGGGATCCCTTCAGAGATTGGATATTATAGCACGTATACGCGTGAAATATATATTTTAAACATTGGAAAAGAAGAAATACACGTATCAGATAAATCCAATTTGCTTGATTTGAAATTAAATGTTTGCGCAGATTTGCCGAAAAATTCAATCTTTACTACATCCTTCGAATTTCCTTTATCAAATAATGAACCCCAATTAACATCTAATATAACATTATATAAAGAAGGTGTAATGGAAGTAGAAATTAAAAATATTATCGATTATACCAACTGGGATGATTATGTAATAAACAATGAAGATGATTGTATGGATCATCAAGAAATGGAAAATGATGAAATAGATACGGAAGCGAATGATTCTGGAAATGAAGATAACTACGAATTAGAATGTGAAAGATCGAATGGAATAATCAATGATTCTGATGAAGACAATGAAGACAATTATGAAAGTGATGAATGTGATGCAAGATTTAGTTATGAACTTAAATGGTGCATCGTATATTCAGAAAATGAAATATTTAAACCAGACATATTCAGTGAGCACGAAGATAAAATTTACCTAGCAGGTGTTGGTCAAAATGTTTATGAAAACAACTTTCATGTCTGAGTTATAATCAATTATCATCTTAAATCTTATCTCTACGTCAAAACCTAGTTATGTAATTATTATATACTGTATATCAAATTTGATATTTAATAAAAAATCATTGTGTTGAAACCCATTCCGTTATTTTTGTATTGATTGACGAGAAAATAAATCGCTTGTAAATTGGAAAATTATAATACATTAAAAAAATTTTTTTATGCAAAACAAAATTCTCCGTTTTGTTCACAGCGGATAAGGTGGGCATACTCTCCAATAACAATAAAACTTTGGCAAAGCTATGTGTAACATTATTTTCCATTTTTCCCTACAATAGGAACAGGTTTCTCACTGTACAGTTGCGGGAATCGGTACGTGACAAACTTCTCGTCTCAAATTATCCTGTTATAGTTATTTTAATATCTGATTTTATTATATTAAATAAAAATCATTCTTAATAAGCGCAAAACTTATATGAAACTGCATGTTTGAAACAATAAATATTCAAATTAAGGTGTAAATCCTGTGATTACACCATTGGTATCAATAAATGGTGAGTTCTTTTTTTTTTTTTGAGCTCTAAAATTTTACATTTGTTATTTACCATTCATCTTTACTAGTGCTATCAGTGAAAAAAACTTTAATCAAACCAAGTCAAAATTAATAATTTGTTGTGATTTCATAACAGACAAAACTAGTACATTTGGTGATATACAAAAAATTTTTCCATTTTTTTTGGTTTTAGTTTAATATTATGGAACTACAAAATGGCAAGTCAGTCATTTCACTGTTCTCAAGTTTGTATAATTGATTTGACCAAGAAACTTTCCTATTAGCAAGTTCTTCTTTTCTTTTTCAGCACTGGTTCCTCTTGATAACATGGCTACAGCCTCTTATAATTGTAAAAAATAAGTTATTAATTAAAATATTTATATAGCACTTCTATTTACTAATTGCTTTCTTCTTATTGTTATTTTATTATCATTATTGTTGTTATTTTTCTTTTATTATGGTATTACGATTTATATTAATGATAGTAAAAAAACAATCGAGAAAAGATAAATTATTAAGATTAAAACAGATTATTGGATAAGTTATATTTGCTTCTATAACTATATTTTTAATGCTTGTTATTAATGCTATTCTGTATTTCCAAGATATATGACACAGTAATCATAATATATGCCTAAACTTGTGACTTTTATCAAACTAATAACATATAGATTATTAAAAAAATATTTAATTTTAAATTTATATTAATATATAATTTTTAAAAACATTTTATTAAAGTCAATAAATATATTTGATTTTTTTTTGAAACATTAAATAATATTAATATTAATTGATATATTTTGTTTGGCAGTTTTATGCTTCCATTGTGATATCTTTAGTGATCTTAATTATAATGTCTTAATAATATTAATCATTAGCCGTTAGCATAAATATTAATGTAATAAGTATCAAAAGTATTTTAAAATATTGTTCAATTTACTTTATTTTACATTTCACAAATCAAATCAATTTACTCTACTCTATATTTTGCAATCTATTTACTTTACCTTTTTTTTTTAAACACTAGCTGGGCCTTGTCCTTTATACTTTATTAATTTCAAGTTTTTACATATGTTGTTAATACAATCATGTTATAACTATAATTAAGGATGGGTCCCTAAACTATTTAGCATATAAAATTTCGCAGATCAATTATGTCCCTTTTGAAGGGACATAATTATTTATTCATTACTTTAATAGGGACATAATTTAAAAAACACTTGGATCAAGTGTCCTAAATTGCAAAAAACCTTTGTAGGTAGTTTTTTTTTGATCTTATATTTAAAACAAAACTTTTTTAATTGTGAGAGACATTTGAATTATGTCCTCACCTTTAATTTAAAGACCCATCTTTAGTCATGATGCAATTATTTTTAAGAATTTTGGGAATTGAGTCAATGGCAAAATACTTTACGCCATATGTATAATACCATAGCAATCAAATCTGCAAAAAAGGTGCTGAAAGCTATAAGAGAACAAAAGCCCTCAATATCGAAACTTTACTGTACAGCACTAATGATACACAATAGAATCTCCAACCTAGCCCCTTCCCCAAAATTATTGAAAAAGGTTATAAAACTTTTAATCAGTAAAAAGGTGGTCAAAGCAAATGAAAATATTATATTCGAGTTACAAAAAGATATTAAGGAGAATTATACCAGATTTAGGAGCAAACACAAACACGCTCTCAAAAAAGTCTTGGATGATTTAAAACCATCTTTTGACCTCTCAATTCTTTTGGAAGAAGATGAGCTATATAATGACCCTGATAAACTAATCAAAATTATTATAAATCATTTCAAAAAAATTATTGAACCAAAACCTTTCACTATTGATCAAAATTGACAAGATCAATATTCCCCTATAAGGACAATTCTGGATAATATATTCAATATAGTTTCCAATGAAATCTCACTTCCAGAAATCGATTCAGTTCTCTCTTGCCTACTCAAGAGAAAGGCATCAGGATTTACTTGCATCCCATATGAAGCTTGGATCAATCTCAGTACAACAGCAAGACAACAAATCAAAAATTTATTTAACAAAGTACTCTCCACATTCCTTCCACCTAAACACTGAAAGCAGTCAGCTATCACTTTGTTGCCAAAAAAAATAATCTGGTCATATGATTTAGCAGATACCTGTCCTATCTCACTAATTGAAACCAGTCACAAAATCTTTATCAAAATAATTAACAAATGAGTTTCTGATATTATTAACAAAAGAAAGATTTATTCCGGTTTTAATTTTGCTAATCTAAAAAACCAAAGCACTATGGAACCAATTTCAATCATCAACTCTGAACTAGAAACTGCCAATAATTTGAAAAAAGAATTATAGATCTCCTTCTTCGATATTTTCAAAGCATTCGACTCAATCAATCTTAATAGCCTGGATGCAACTATAAAAAGAATAAAACTGCCTACACAAGTTATTTCATTAGTTTTAAATCTGCTTAATAATAAAGAACTTCAAATAATCTTCCATTATAAACTAATCAACCTCTTATATATTAGCAATGGTATCAATCAGGACAAAACACTAGTTTCTCTTCTTTGGACCATCTTTTATGACCTTATAGTCACCCAAATAAAGATAGGTCCCTAAATTAAAGGCGAGGACATAATTCAAATATTCCTCACTATTAAAAAAGTTTTTTTTTAATATAAGGTCAAAAAAAAACTACCTACAAAGGTTTTTTGCAATTTAGGACACTTGATCCAAGTGTTTTTTGAATTA
>CAJVPV010001357.1:0-16194 GCA_910591835.1 Acaulospora morrowiae
TTAGTCACAAAAATAAACAAGAAAAGTGTTTTGAAAAAGAAAAATAAAACAAGTGGTAGCTTCTGCTTGCTTGGCTGGTTAAAACCAGTATTGTTTTTAAAGAAAGTATATAGACTTTATTATCAAAAAACAAAAAATCTTTTGAGAACATCTGTTTTTGGGGTTGGCAAAAGGATTAGCAGAAAGAGTTTTTTTTTAAACTCTACACTCCTTTATATTTTCACTTAATAAAAGTTTTATAAACATATTCTATATTAAGAGACATAACCAACTTAACAAAATACAAAACTTCTTTATTCTCTTATATTTCTATTTTTTATTTCTTCTATATTTTATCAATTTCTAATTAAAAACTTTTAAACCACAATCTCATCAGAATTTAATCACTATTTGTTTAACAAAAATAAATAAAAAATTCTTCTATTTATCAATTGAAACAAATCAAAACAAAATCAATATCAAATAGAAAAATCTTTTTGAATTATTAATATATACATATAAATTCTTTTACATCTTGTCTTATTTTTAACCAAGCAATTTTATTATTAAATCTTTAACAATCATCACATTTTTTCTAAAAAACTATAAAATAAGTAAAATTATATTTTCTTCTAAGTCAAAAAACCATTGTACAAACTGCAAAACATCATATAAAAATATAATTGACAATTTAAAACAAACTATTCAGTTCTTATAAACACACTACTTCTTCTATAAATCTTTATATTACAATATTACAACCATGTTAATAAATTTTTACTTTAACTTTTAATCTTCTTTATATACTTTAATAAACCATTCTGATTTGTCACTTTTTTTTATTTGTAAGCATATTAAAAAAATTAATTAACTTTATAGAATATTTAATATCTTAAACTCAAAAGAACTTCAAATAATTTTCAATTTAATTTTCAAAATCTTTTCTATATTTTCAAACTTTCAAAATCAATATTAATATCTATTGTTAATATGATTTTGGTGAATCTGTTGCTTGTGACAAGTCAAACTCATTTAATATCAGGATAGGTTATTCTTCTTCTTTTTATTTGAGACATGGATTTGACTTAGCCAATTTTGAAACTATAATTAACTCTTTTCTTTCTCTTGTCATTTTTTTTGGATGATTCAAGTCGCTATTCTCTTTAGTAACTTCTAGAATGATCTTTTCATAATAATATTATTCTAGAAAGATAAATTAATTAATCATTTCTTATTTTGAATATATCTATCACTACCATGTATAGCAATTTTTAATTAACATTCCAATATGGCATAACTGTTTTACACTTTTTTTTTCAATAGGGGGATATTAATTAAAATTGTTATTTTTAAGATTGAGATTAAAATTTTCATAATGATTGCTTCTTTTGTTTTATACTTTCTCACCCCTATTTATATGTTTATCACTATTCTAATATATTATATAACTATTTTATTATGACTTATAAACTATTGTGCTATAACAAATAAACTATTTAAACTTTTTACTACATTATTATACTATTTGCTAGATGATTGCCAATATGCTGATTAGTCATATAATACTAAAGTCACATTATACAATCTTAACCATATATTTTTCCAGTTAATATTATAAATATTTTTGAATTTGCTATTTATAATTTTTATCTCAAAATTATTTTCTACAGTTATTTTATCAATTCTCATTTATATATTATCAAATCTTATCTCTATTGAAATAACCTGTATTCATGGTGCAATACTTTAGAAAAACCATTGATTATATCTGAAACTGCTTCATTAATAATCATATATTAAAAACAATTATTTTCTTAATATATCAATTTATCAAAAAAGCAATTAATAAATTTTCAGAATACAATTTATATTACTTTAATAATATTCAAAATATAATTTCAATTGTTATCAAAATAATCTTCTTTTCAATCATAATCCAAAATAAAAACCTATTTCAATCTTCAAACATATACAAATTTTTAACAAACTTCTTGAACCAATATATAACAATATATGAAAATCCAGAAATGAAGATATTATTTTTTAGAAAAAAATTCTTGAAATTACATCATAATAAAAAAACAACAAAACCAAAACCAACTATATTCATCTTAGTAAAAAACCATTTACTAACACAAAATTAACAAATAAAACTAATAATAATCACATTTCTCATTTCAATATCCCTTATCCAAACAAATCTGGATAAAAAACCAAATTATTAGTAAAGTATTGACTCTCTAATCCAGTAAATAGTTACTTCTAAAATTTTTTCAAATTATAGTTTTTATAGAATATATTTACTTATTATCAGGTTAATATTTATAGCAACATGTCTCAATGTATCACTATTGTTATAAATTTTATACTAAGCTATCTTTGTAAAAATTGAATTAACAATTAATAAAAATCACAATTTGAGTAGTGCCTTGCAAAAAAAAAAAAACCAAAAAAAAATTTTATATTAATCTATTACAATTTTTATATTAATGTTAAATAAAACTTTTCATATAAATTTGTAACAAAATAGATATATAATACAGTATTTTGACAATTTTATTTGAATATATATTATATAATTATTTGAAGCTTTTAAATTTTATTTGAATTTATTTATCCAATATTATTATAACTAGTACATTTTAATTAAACTTAAATACATTAAAAAAAAACTATAAAAATATTAATTTCAAATCTTTATATCTATTAATTTTTTAAAAATATAATCAGTATTTTGTCTATTTGATTGAAAAGATTTAATAATATTTTGTTGATATGTAATTCTACATGAGCTTTATTTTAAAACTATAGAGTTAAATTTTTAGTAACAAAGGTCGAATTATCAACATATGCTATTATTTCTGATTAGAAGACATTGAATAAGAACAAAAGACAAATTCCCGCTAATTAAATGCTTAAAAATATCTAATTGACTAAAATTTTAAAAATAGTTTGTTTTAATTATGTTTTAAGAGTCTTCTGTCGCAAATATTGCGGTAAAAAATAAATTTTATAGGTGAATTTATTAACGATTTTGTTGGTATGCATAAAAACTGATTTTAATTAATTAATATATTAGATTCCTCACAATTATTATAAAAAATTATGGAAACCAATATGCATAATTATAGTAATTGTGAATAAAAATTCGTTTGACTAAAAATTGCAATTATCGAGAATAGACCTGTATTGTTTATAAGGTCATTTCAATACGCTAATTTTAAAAGTAAATAGCGAACTAACGCGTTTCTAGATCCTTTAATCCAAGCAGAATCCACAACCAGTTTAATCGTTGTTATTTTATTTTATGATGGAGTCCGTCATAATTTAAAATAATATTGGGTTTCATGATTTATTGGTTTTATTTTTAGTTAAAATATTCATTCCTCCCCTTCCCGCTAAAGCTTTAAAACTCAAAATAAAATAAAATGCACGATTTTCCGCCCGTAAAAAATTTGCTGTATATAGGGAGTGCGCATAATAAACGTCAAATGGTATTGTGGTAATAACGTAAACGGCCTGTGTATTTATATAAAGGCTGTATAAAAAGCAAATAGAGAAGAAAATTATATACGTAATCTTTTTTGATGTAATATAATATTAACCCGTTTACAGAATTACTAGATGTGGTCATGTGCACTTGCGATCGTAGAATTACTTGTTCGAGTTTGCGTAGTTACAATAAAAACACTTGTTCATTTTTAATAAATTTATCAATACAAATTATGCGTTAGTTAGATTTTCGCAACAAGACTGGTCGTTTTTGTTAAACTTTCGAGTCTTCAGTGGCACCTCTTTGCTTTAAAAGGCGTATATTCATTGAATTCAAACCTATCACGTTTTGAATATATACTTTAGAAATCCATAACATATTTTGATGTGAAGTCCAATGTAAAGTGACTTGCGACTTTTGATCATCTATTCTTTTTACATGCCACAAACGAATAATTTTATCCGCACCACCGGTTAATAAAAGGTCACCCGCTTTTGTATTCTTCCAATCAAGACTAAAAACCTCTCCAGGAAAGTAGATAATAGCTACGCAGTTACCAGATATTGTTGACCACAGCCGCACCGTCATGTCATCGCTGCACGATGCCAGTTGGGTTCCATCAGGTGAGAATGTCGCACTCGTGACCCAATCGGTATGCCCTTCTAGAACGTGTGGATTAAGATCTATATTCTCGATCGACCACAGCTGCATCGTCTTATCTTTGCTGCACGATACCAGTTGGGTGCCATCAGGTGAGAAGGACACACTCATAACCCAACTAGTATGTCCTTTTAGAATGCGTGAATTCAGATCCAAATTCTCGATCGACCACAGCCGCACCGTCATGTCATCACTGCACGATGCCATTTGGGTGCCATCAGGTGAGAAGATAACACGTCTGACCAAATTAGTATGTCCTTCTAGAATGCGTGGATTCGGATCTAAATTCTCGATAGACCACAGCCGCACTGTCTTGTCATCGCTACACGATGCCAGTTGTTTTCCATCAGGTGAGAAGGTCACACTCCAAACTCGATCAGTATGTCCTTCTAGAATGCGTGGACTCTGATCTAAATTCTCGATCGACCACAGACGCACCGTCTTATCAAAGCTGCACGATGCCAGTTGGGTGCCATCAGGTGAGAAGGTCACATTTCTGACCCAATCAGTATGTCCTTCTAAAATGTGTGGACTTTGATCTAAATTCTCGATCGACCACAGCCTCACTGTCTTGTCATCGCTGCACGATGCCAGTTGGGTGTCATCAGGTGAGAAGGTCACACTCCAAACGACATCAGTATGTCCTTCTAGAATGCGTGGATTTAAATCTAAATTCTTGATCGACCACAACCGCACCGTCGTGTCATTGCCGCACGATGCCAATTGAGTGCCATCGAGTGAGAAGGTCACATTTCTGACCCAATCAGTATGTCCTTCTAGAATGCGTGGATTCGGATCTAAATTCTCGATCGACCACAACCTCACCGTCTTGTCTTCGCTGCACGATACTAGTTTGTTGCCATCAGGTGAGAAGGACACACTTCTAACCCAATTAGTATGTCCTTCTAGAATACGTGGATTCGGATCTAAGTTCTCGATCGACCACAGCCGCGCCGTCTTGTCTTCGCTGCACGATGCTAGTTGGGTTCCATCAGGTGAGAATTCCACACTATTAACAGATTCAGTATGTCCTTCTAGAATACGTGGATTCAGATCTAAATTCTTGATCGACCACAGCCGCACCGTCTTGTCTTCGCTGCACGATGCCAATTGGGTGCCATCAGGCGAGAAGGTTACATTTCTGACCGAATTAGTATGCCCTTTTAAAATTTGTGGATTTTGATCTAAATTCTCGATCAACCACAGCCGCACCGTCTTATCATCGCTGCACGATGCCAGTTGGCTGCCATCAGGTGAGAAGGTCACACCTCTGACCCAATCAATATGCCCTTTTAGAATGCGAGGATTTGGATCTAAATTCTTGATTGACCATAGCCGCACCGTCATGTCATCACTGCACGATGCTAGTTGGTTACCATCAGGTGAGAAGGTCACATTATTTACATCACGAGTATGTCCTTCTAGAACGCATGGTTTCAGATCTAAATTCTCAATCGACCACAGCCGCACCGTCCTGTCGACGCCGCCCGATGCCAGTTGGGTACCATTAGGTGAGAAGGTCACACTCCAAACGCGATCAGTATGTCCTTCGAAAGTTTGTATCTTTTCTAACGTTTCGACATTGTAAAGGTAAATTTTCTTTCCACTAGCAACAGCAAGAGAACGTCCGTCTGGGGAATAGCAGCAACAATGACACCAGTTCTCAATATTTAAAAAAGGAAGTTCACCGAATTGCACGCCTGTCATATTAGCACCACTAAAATCTGCATATTGTAACCATGCTCCCTTGAAATTAACATTAATTAAATCTGCTTCTTTAAATTGAGTACAGTGAAATAAACCGTAACTTAAATCTGCACCGGCGATTTGAATGCCACTTAGATTCTTACCACTAAAACTCGTCCCGGCTTTATTCAAAATTGTGATTGCATTTGCTGCGGCGATTTTGACATCAGTGTCTTCTTTTGATTTCTCAATAAATTCATGAAGATTGTCTTTAAATTTTTCGGCTTGTTGTGCATCTTTAAAAGCTCCATCATTTTGAGCATATTCTGTTAGAAAGCGAACAACTCCGGGATCACCTAGTATTGAAATTTCTTCAAATAGTGTGAATTTATCTTTGCCAATTGCCTCATATATTGATCGAGCAACAAAATATTCGAATAAAGATTTGTGAATAAATCGATATTGGGCACCATTACGACTTAAAGGAGAGTTATAACGCAAAAGTCGTGCCTTTGGGTCTTCATATCCAAAGAATTTAGCACGCCAATCAGTATGAGCTTTTGTGTCTGAACACATTACTACCACTTCATTAGCCTTAAACACTTCAACCGCCAAGTCTTTGTTAAATTCTACGCAATGTTTCAGAAAACCATCCACATCCACCATTTCCAACATTTCAAAGGCTTTGTTTTCATCTTCTTTTAGTTGAATGTGTTCTAAACGATCTTTAGATCGCTCAAACCATTTCTCCACAAATTTATTATATAAGATCAAACGTGTTATATTTTTTGTTGAGTTCTCATTCTCCAAATCTGGTACGACTTGAATAGCAATCTTTAATATAAAAGGATTACTCAATAACTGATCTGAATCAGGAATACGATTTAAAACGGTTCGATATTTTTGCTCATCCCATATCTTGTCCTTTTGTTTTTCGACGTACTTTCTGGTATATTCCCAAATTTCCTCTTTAGAAAAAGGTGCTAGCCATATTTCTTGGAAGGAATTCGAATTTCCACGAGGTATAAATTTGGATTTATAATTCGCACTTAAATATTCCGGTCGACAACTAATAATAATTTTTGCTTCTTTCCACTCACGAAGTTTATTTTTATCATAAAAATTTGATTGACGGTCCTTAATCTCATCATATCCATCCAATATAAACACGAATTTGCAGGTTTGTCTTAAGTTTTCGATAATTTCCTCAGAAAATCTTAAATCCTTTAAATATTTTTGAATTATTTTCTCATTAGGATTATCTATTGTTGGAAGTGAAATAAATAAAGGGATAAGTTTATTATCTAATTTGTCTTCTGACGAATAATCCTTCCAAAGACATTGAGCAAGGTAACGGTTAAAAGTCGACTTTCCCGCTCCAGCCTCACCTAGGAGCAACAGAACCTTTTTTTCTGAAGTTAAGAAAGCGTCAACCTCAGACTTTAAGTCAAAAGAGCTTGTAGCATTCAGGGTCCACTTTCCTTTTGGTGGCACATATAAACCTAATGCGTTTTTGATCTCTTCATCTTGTTCAAGTTCGTCTAAATATTCATTTCTAATTTTTCCTAACTGCGCCAGCGGTTCTGTGGCATTTGACGCTAAATTCTGTGATAATTTAAGGCGAGCCTCAATTAACAATTCGGACTTCCCGTATATGGAAGAATCGGAAGCATTTTCACTAGACGCTACTTTATTAATCATCGCTTTGGCGTAATTTTTGACTTCTGGATGTTGTCCCCACTGGTTTTCGTTTTGAGAAAGATCATCTAAAAACCTAACCGCCCCCTGTTGTATCCCTAAATCACGTTGTGTACATGCAATCTGTCCTAAGCGTTGGCACAGGCCTATTAAAAACCACTTGTTTTTATTATGAGGACTCTGACGAACAAACTGCTCAAGTTTCTTCAACTGATTTTCTTGAATAAATATATCTATAAATTGTAGAGCCAAATACCATTGTCTTGTCTGTTCAATCATTACTCCTTGACGAATTTCTTCTACTCCTTCACTTAATGTTTGATCCGTCTCGACTAATTCTCGAATGCGACTTGCAACCTCATTAAAATCTTCAAATGCTTCACTGAAATCTTTAAATGTATCCAGTAATTTACTTGGGTCTAAACTTCTAACCGTATCAAATAAACCAATAGTTCCACTAGCTATTTTAAAAGTTCGGCGCATAACTTCTTGCCATAATTTTTCATCACTTGTGACGTACAACAATGCCTGACATGCGTAGCGAGCATGGTATGCTAACGCTGGATTATCTTTTAACTTTTTGATCTGTTGATATAATGAATCACTTGAGTTAAGCAAAACAAATGTTTGTAATGTTGTAATGTTGAATTTTTGATTTCGTTAATGCTTATCTCTAGTAAATCTTTATAAATTTCTTCATTCGGGATGGAAGCTAAGATGACAACTTCATAGATTATGTTTTTGGTTTTGAGTTTTTTATCAGCAAATAATTGAACGATATCTTGGGCTAATTTTATTAATTGTGGCGCCTGTTCCTTGGTATGATTGTTAGGTTGCAGATAATAGGCCAAATCTTGAGTGCTGTTAATACTGTTTATATCATTTATCTGCTTGGATGTTACTAGAGGATCTTGCGTAAAAAATTCAAGTTTTGGTAAAAAGGTCGGCGTCGTTGTCTCTATCAAGGAGGTCGATAATACACTTGAACCAGTAGAAGTGTTTTTTATAGGTGTGTTTTCTGTTTGCAAGGGATTTGTTGATGTTGAGGATTTAGTCAATGCTTCGCTGTATTTCGGTCCATACTTTCGAGCTTCTTTATAGTAAATATTAGCATTATCCATTTCTCCTAAACTTTTGTAGACGTGACCACATTCAAAGTAAGCTTCAGCTAAGCGTTTTTTTACGTCATGAAATGAGAATCCCTGAGCCTTGAATTCTTCAATTGCGTTTTGGTAGGTATCTATTGCTTCCTTTAGATGACCACCAGATTCTTGTTTTCTAACATTTTTTAAATGGATATTGCCCTTTTTGTAATGTGTGTAGAATATGTTCATTTTAAATTTTTTAGTATTTTAAAGAAAATAACTAAGCCGTAGCTATATCGTATTACAAAATTTAGGATTCAGTTACGTACGGGACGATAGCGTATGTGTCACATGGTTTCCACTTTTAGCAATGTGTGAATTTTGGCTAAATATCTAACCAAGAATATCGATAAAGCTTTTTTTAAAACTTTTTCCGATATAGGCATAATGTTTAAATAATATGATTCTATTACTGTACATACGGGACGATGGTGCATGTGTTACCAAAATTTCACGCATTTACTGTACAAAGTTTCTTTAACTAAGTGCATTTGGGCTGAATGACAGACAATAAAGCGATACTGTAAGTGTCGCATTGCACTAGTGTAATACTGTAAATGTAACACTAAAATCTGAGTTTGTTTTCCAATTGTATTATCATTATTACAGATTATTATTATTTTGAGGTTTTGTTTTTTGTTTTTTTTTTCGGTTTTTTTTTATTCGGGTTTCGGGTTTTCTTTGAGATTTTTTTTTCGCGTTTTTTTTTTTCGGGGTTATTTTTTGTTGTTTTATTTTTTGGATTTTTTCTTCGATTGTTTTCTTTCGGGGTTTTTTTCTTTATTTTTTTTTTTCGAGGTTTGTTTTCCGGGTCCTGGTTTACTCGATATAAGAAAATCTAATACTGTACACGGGGTTTTCGAAAAAATCCGAAGTTTTGTTTAAACGTAAAAAGTTACCACATAATAAACTTTTTATTTTATTAGGTGTATATGGTTTTGTGTATCAAGTATAATTTAGACCACTAAATACGTATGTTTTGAAAGTTTTGCTAATTTGTAACAACATTTTATTATTAGCGTTTAGGTTTACATTTCATGCGGCGATTTTTGATTTTGATTATACTGTAACATTCATATTATTTCTATAACTA
Organism: Acaulospora morrowiae; assembly: GCA_910591835.1. Taxonomy (NCBI): domain Eukaryota; kingdom Fungi; phylum Glomeromycota; class Glomeromycetes; order Diversisporales; family Acaulosporaceae; genus Acaulospora; species Acaulospora morrowiae. The sequence goes on from CAJVPV010001357.1 coordinate 9,755, forward strand.
GTGCTTTAACAAGCAATATATGATTAATTAATCTTATTTATTAGGTTTTAAATTACTTGTATTAAATTATATAAATTTATATTATATATTTAAAAAGTTATTTAATAAATAAAATTACTATAAATAAAAAAAGAAATTCAAAATTATCATCATAAATTTATGATTATAATTTCTTGTAAAAGTTTTTATTTTATTATATAAATTAATCTTAATAGATTAAGAAAACATAATTATTATAATTAATTCTATTCATAATGAAATTTTTTTTTAATTTTACTGAAATTATTATATAATAATATTTAATTTTAGATAAGTATAAATTGTTAAATAAAATGTTAGAACTTCATTCAAATTTAGCAAAAATTTTATTGAATGTAGAATTCTATAATAGAAATATATTTACTTAATTTATCAAAGTTAATTTAGATAATAAAATCAAATGTTTTATATAAACTACTATTATAAATTAATTATAAAATAAATTGATTGTTTAAAGGTTAATTTATATAAATAAGTATATATATAATACAGTATAATATATACAGAGTATTGCAAAAAAAATAGCAATTATATTTTTATTTGTAACTTAACAAAAACTATTTTTTAAAAAAAAAATTTTAAATATAATTAAATTGACATCTATAGAATAATTTTTATTTAGAACTACTTTATTAATTAATTATTAATTTAATTTTATATTTTAATTTTTAATAAAAATTTTATATTTTACTTTTTAGTTTCTATTTAATTTCTGTTTATAAAAAAGTAATATATATATATATTTAAATAGATTTTGCTTTTTAAATAAAAGATTTTAAAAAGTAAAATAAAAGAACAAAATAATAAATTAAATGATTTTTTTAAAAATATATATATATATTAATAATAATATAATAAATTTTTAATTAAAAATTTTAATAAATCTATATCTTTTAAAATATAAATTAAAAAAATTTTTTTTAATAAATACTTATTTAATTGTTATAAAAATTTCAATTATAAAAAATTTTTTTGCCATTTTTTTTGCAACACCTTGTATCTAAAGTTTATTCTAAAATTAAAAAACCTAAGATTTATAATTCTCCAAAATTTTTTGTTATATTAAAATAAGAATACTCATTGTAACTATGAGAAATGAAACATGACTGTAATTATATGACTGATTAATATGACAATAGTAAGATGGCTAAAATAATTAAATATAAAGAAAAAACAGGAAGAATTATGAAAAAGGATTATACTATCTGGCTTCAACCATATTATTGTACCATAACTTATTATTTTATGTCCAAGTTATTATATATAAGAAAAATTTTTAAAAAGTTATTTATCAATAGTCAACATATAATTAATATATATTTATAGTATTGTTTTCTATCAATTAATATCAAAAATTAAAAATTGTTTATAATTGATTTATATCAATATTGATATGTGTAAATCATAAAGTTAAATAATTTAAAGCAATATAATTGATATTGAAAAATAAAAAAATTTTTTCACAAATTTTTTATAAATCTTTTTCTATAAATTTGTGAAAATCAATTATAAATTGAAAATATTTATTAAAAGATTTTCGATTAAAATCGTAAATTTATTTTTAAATAAAATTCCGGATTTCAAATATAATAATTACCGTAATTAATAATACAAAGTAAAAAATTATTATTTTTTACAAAATATTGATTTAATCCATATATACAGTATATACAGTATATAAGAAAATATAATCGATAAATATATGTATAATTAAAATATAGAACAATATCTTGACTTTAATTAGATATAATGCACCACCATATACCTTTACGAAAAAATTAAAATACAATTAAATAGCACAGGTAAAATAACAAAATGGTTGTAAAGTCAATTGCCCTTTTTTAAATGGGAAAGAGAAAGCTTGTCTCAAAGAAGAGGAAATGGAAAATTTGTGTGTTTTATTAAAAAACGAACAAGGAAATAGAAACATCCGAAGCTCGCTTGAACATTACATAGAATACAAATTTGTTTAAATACAAGAAAAGCTTCGATTTAACTAACTCCAAATAATTTAGTGAAGTTAATTGCAAAAATTGAATGAAATTAAATAAATAATGGCATTGGTGAAAATAGACACAAAGTGCTATATGCAAATGTACGCTTCGCTTGAATTAATATTAACCAAAATATCATCATATCGAAGTTATTATATTCCAATAAAAATACAAACATCTTAGATCCCAGATATCCGTCGAAGGACGCCAGATCTTCTGGCATTTTTCTTCAACAATCCAAGACTATCGCCTGCCAATCCAGGTATCGCAACTCTCTTTGAATATTGTAAACATAAATTACGTACTTCTGGTGGTAAAACACGGTCGGCCAATTTAGTTGGTAATTCTATCAATTGCGCCACCATCCCCAATTCAACGTGCCACTGCGAGAGAAAATTAAACTGTCAGTCAAAAGAAATCGGTGTACAAAAAATCGAGAATTTGGCTGGTAATTACATCGATATGACAATGGAAAGCCCAACATCCTGGATTATCAACATTGTAACGAATCACGGCCCAACTAGTAAATGAACGCACGAATGAATTGAGACACACATAAACGTCACGTTTCAAATGTTAAATAAATCAAACTTACCCTCCACCAGGAACCGTGGTTACGTCGCGTAGGATGGGATCCACTAAATTATATTTGGTTTTATTGACAACTCTCTCCGTTCCTGATCCTATTAGCCAGAAATTGTGTCCGTGCTTTTTGGAAGGATTATAAAAAAAGGTAGTTATAAGATTGCTTCGTGAACTTGCGAGAATGAATAAAGAAAATTCGATATTACACACCAGATGGAATGGATGATCCGCTCCATTTTGATCTAATATGAAGATTGCGAAAAGTCACTTGGGACGAAATACCACAGATAAAAAGATTTTTGTATTTTACATACTTAACAGAACGATGTCCACGACATCACTTTCTTTATCGTAGACATATGCATTTTGGTAAACAGGAAATTGCTTGGGATCGATTCCTAACATAATCTTGCTGATTGAGGGTGATGTTAAATCTGGAATAAAAGTTTGATTATTTATGTATGCCTTGGTTACATTTTCGCGATCCTGGCGAATGGTAACTTGAAATTCGAATTGTATTGTAGAGTCCTGTGGTGGTGGGGTAGGGTAGTAGGGTTTCAGGTAAGATTGATCCAAATCACGACAAGGAAGTAAACTCTTCGTAAAATCATCGTTGTATGGTTGTGATTTTGGGGTAGCGTTGGGCGCTCCGTCGTAACGGAAGATGCCAGTAACATTATAATTTATGGCGGAATCGTGATTAATGGTAGTGGGGGAATTAAAAATACAGTCACGGGCCATGGTAGCACGGATAAAGTAATTATCCACAGGTTGGTTGGCGTTCACGATCACCGAGTAACGTTGACTAATGAAAATGGGTAGCGTGTTGACAGTATAGGGTTTCACGTAGGTGCCTTCGACTTCAATTATAGTCAGCGGATGATTATCAATCGAGAAGAAGAAGAAAGCTGCGCCACTATATTGTCGAAAAGACGTAACGTGATCAGTATGCAATCGGTAAAAAATTCTTAAAGTTTATTTAATTCTACCTTGTATTTATAATTCGAAATCGGTACTTTTTGTCCTTTACTACTTTATATATGGCTGGTGTTTTAGTGGAGTTACATTTGCTCCCCTGTGGAGCTGCCGAACAATTATATTGACCTTTACCGCTGATGAGTCCCGCATCTGGAACGGGCTGTTGATGAGAACAGAAAAACAATTCGATTTATATTATAGTCTTACAAAACAAAATATTGATTTTGTTATTTGGGATGGTAAATACAAACATTGAAACCAGAGTAACCCGGAGTCAGTCTCAATGGGAGTAATTCGCCAGAAGGACGATGATACCAATCAGATAAGGTGAGAATGAATTCGGCGTCATACTCTTTCAAGAAAGGATCATCCGGATCATGAATAATAAGAGGTCCCCGAAGACCATCAACGTATTGAGCAAGATAATGAGAGTGCCTTCACGGGAAAATCGCGTTTCAATATTTCTACTGTATATCATGTGAAATTCTATCAAACAGAAAACTTACCACCAATACGTCCCGACCTGATCGCCCGCCGTAAAATTATAGACAAATGAGACTCCACTAGGAATTGGGCATTGTGTTTGACCAGCCACTCCGTCAAACCAATTGGTTTCACGCTGAAATATCCCATGCCAATGGATAGTAGCAGGATCTGTCAAGTTATTTGTGACATTAACAACTAATCTATCACCTTTATTAATGCGAATCGTAGGTCCAGGGTATTGTCCATTTGAGGTCCAAACTAAACGTGTGAAACCGTCAGGATCCAGGTAAGCACGTTGTAATAATAAGTTAAATTTACGTGTTATAGGTTGTGGTGTCTTTTCTAGTGGTGTGATCGGACTAAAGATATCGGAATTCACCGACTCGAATTCTAAACTCAATGACACATCAAAGATAAAAAAATTAAATAGCAAAACACCGAAGATTGCGGTAAATATTCTTGTTTTATAAAGAGACGATGACATTATGATGTAATAAAAAGATTCATAAGAGAACAGATGAAAATACTGAAATAGGAAGACTTGAAACTTGGTCTTTTATATTCAATTCATAATCAACGCGGAAACAATAAATTAATTGAATAACTTTTATTTGAAACGAGAACTGCTCATAGAAACTTTCCATATAAAGAAACGCACGAAGCTTCCTTTCGACTCATCGTCAACAGTCTCAGCCACTCTCAAAGGTTCCGTATACTAGAAATATTCTTGCATTAGCACTTGCTATGTTCCTTGAGCGAGGTTCAACGAGAATTTAAAAAAAGAAAAAATTTTTTTTTTATTTATTACCACCAAAAACTCAGGTAATTGCGCTTATTCCTTGCCTTGTGTAGTTGATTTCGTCTTTCATTCAAGGATCAGAGTTCAACATTTTCGCGAAATTTTAATTATTTTCGAAAGATGACCTGACTTTCGATCAACGTATTTCCTGTGTGATATCAGGGTTTCAAGTGTGTGATCACATATTCGTGTGAGTGGCACAGTTGAGACAGTCTACATATTCTTTTATACCTTATGCATATATGTACCTTGTTTAGGACCAGATATTGAATCAAATTGGTTCTACAGAAATCTCAGATTTGAATTTGATCGAAATCGGCGATCCTGATCATCCATAATTCACGCATTGCGCAATTTTTTTCAAGCTCTTATTCTCGTATCCGATCACAAACGCCTAAGTCTGTAGAATTAGCTCAACCGTCTCACACGGAAAAACTTGGTTTACATATTTAGAAGGATTTTGCCCAAGCCAAATATTGAGGCAAAGGCTCTAACATCGTATTATGCTATCCGAATTTATTCGATCTGTACCTGAAATCACTTGAAATTGATTTCTAGTGCCACGCCACAGCTTCGCCATCGATCCAATCGCTGTTTTCTTCCTTTCTTCTCGATATTCGAAAAACGAAATAAATTGTTCAGTACTACGATATGAGATTATCGATGAATTGAAATTTCGCTGCACCACATAAATATTAATTTCATGATACCTGTGTACGTATTAATTAATATGATTTCTGCAAATTAATAGTGTTATTTTTAATCAATTAATAATTTACCAATTTGATTTAATCATATAACTTGATGATAATACTAGCTCTTTAAAAAATAATTGAAGATTTTTTATTTACAGTATATAATGATAAAAAATATATAATTCTTAATTACTAAACCCATGTATTGCAATTAAGTTTACAAAAAATCCGAATAAGCTTTTTATGAAATTTTTAAAAAATCGGTTTTTCATGTATAATCCTAATTATTATTTAAGAATATAAATTGGAATTACCAAATATAAGATTTCATATAATCACTATTTTGATCTCTATCATAAAAAACGTATTGGAAATTTTTATTTTGATTGATCAATTAGTTTACAAATAATAATTAAAATATCTTTAAATATTTAATCAGATATACTGTATAATAACATAAATAATGTCGTTTGAAAAAAAGGATATTTGAGATTTGATTGATGAAAAGTTTATAAAATTTAAATTAAATTTTTTAAAATTTCAAAAATTAAAAAATATGTAATTATTTATTTATCAAAATAAATAAGTTAATGGTTCTTTCTTTATTATTTTAACTTAAAAATTACATAAAATAATTTTGTTCACAACGGCATATTTAAATGTTATTTTTTAAAAAAATAAAAGACTTATTTCACTTGACATAATATAAATAAATATATTAAAAATAGGATAACCTATTTAATAAATTGTTTTTTTATTAAATGATATAATATTCTTCTTAAAATCAAAAAAAAACTCTTTCCCATAAATCGATTTTTGGCAAAAAATTTCCTTTTATAGTAATAACCTTTAAAACAAACACTT